>JAUCNO010001113.1:1040086-1062789 GCA_032353835.1 Enteromius viviparus | reverse complement strand
ATGGTCCATTGCTGGTCATTAGCTGGTTTAAGATGATAATGAGCTGGTTAAACTAGTCCTTTGCAGGTCATGGTCCATTGCTGGTCCTTAGCTGGTTTAAGATGATAATGAGCTGGTTAAACTAGTCCTTTGCAGGTCATGGTCCATTGCTGGTCAAGAGTTGGTTTAAGCTGATCATGAGCTGGTTAAACTAGTCCTTTGCAGGTCATGGTCCATTGCTGGTCATTAGCTGGTTTAAGATGATAATGAGCTGGTTAAACTAGTCCTTTGCAGGTCATGGTCCAGCCGGTTTATGATTTTCTTTAGCTGGCTAGAAAGCCGGTTTAAGCTGTCATAAACATGAACAGGAGCAAGTTGCTAAAGACCAGCACATGACCAGCTAAAAAGCTGTTTAAACCAGCTTATAACCAGCTAAGGACAAGCATGAATAAACTCGGACCAGCAGAAATGCTACACCTAACCAGCATATGCTAGTTTTTTTTAACAGGTTTGTCAGAGAGTCTTAATATCAAAACAAGTCTTAAGAGTTTGTCCTTGCTTTAAAAATTATATCAGGGTTTATCTATTGTACTTCTTCCACTGAAATGTAGAAAATGGATACAGCACTAACCCCAACTGATTTATGCTACGCCGTTCAGATAGTTGATAATGATGGTGATGAAAATAGACCAGAAAGAATTTATTTGCTCCTTAGAGAGAAAAAGACCCAAAACCTCAAGCATATTTGTCAGGAAGTGTAAAGCTATGCTGTGCCATCATCAATGCACTGAAATGCGCTGCATTCATCCGTCTAGAGTACTCATCATCCCATCTGTTTGTTTTCTCCCTGGATTAATGTTCAGTGTGCAGAGAAACCTCAACTCTCCAGGGTTCTTTTGTTGTTTTGGCTCCCAGGCCGCACGAGATTCGGCTCCCAGTTAGCGCTACAGGAGCAAAGTGACTCTGCCGCAGTTCTCATGACTTTACCATGACTGGACTGACATAAAGTGCCCCGTCCCATCAATAGAGCCCGTCTAAAAGCCCAGCATTCAAATCCCCCTAAACCAGTGACTCAATAACCCACATAAATTTAGGTCAGAGGAGGTTTTATTTGAGAACAGAGCCCTCTTTTAATAGTCAGATCGACATTTGGAGGATCTGAACTCGTCCTCAGTGGAAACAAACACATATTGTACTCACATAAGCTTTAATTCATGATGTTTTATTTGTAAACAGTTTGTTTTGAAAAGGAGTTCCAGAGGAACACTGAATGATTACAAAGAGCTCTTCAGGAATCTATAAATAATCTATTGCTGTGTCCCAATTTGCATGTCCTGATAGATAGATGTGAGATAAAGATGTGTTCCTAGGGTAACCCCCGAAAAAATTACATTTTGACCATATCTCTACACCTAAACATAATCCTACGCACAAGTAATCCCTAAAAATGATAGATTGTAGAAAAAAAACACTGTTTATAAGTCAAACTTCTCATCTGATTGGTTAATCACAATACTTTCCCATGGTCAGCAAAGATGTTGATGCAGGAACATGTCACACTCTGTTAAATCAAGTTACAGTATGCATCCTAATTCATATCCTAAATAGTATTTAAATTAAAACTATATATTTCGTTGACCCTGGTGCAACATTTCACTCCAGAATTTTAGTTTTGACCATATCTTTAAACCGAAACTTTACTCTACCCATGAGTAATGCCTAAAATCCTATTTAATGATAGATGACTGACACTGATGTACAAGCACAAACTTCACAAAAACTATAAACTGGTTCTTCAACAACTTCTGTTGTCCCAGGATCATCCTGATGATCTTTAAGCACATGTTTTTGAGCGAAATGCATGAGCCATTGGTACAGCTACAACATCTATGAGCAAAGACTAATGGCTACAAAACTCAAGTTGGTGTTAAATCTAAGTAGAATAATCATCGAGAAGTCTTAGCAAGCAGTGAACAGGATTTTTTACTCTCAGTTAATCATGTTGCAGTTAATTTCCCGGAGGCTTTTAACTTTTATGTGATTGTCAGCCTTTAAAAAGAAACAGCTAAAATCTTACTGTCATTGTGAATGAACTTGGTCTATAACTAGCTGAAATATGTGTTGGAAGTGTAATGCTGTAGACTATCACATGGTCCCCAGCTGGATGTGATTAGCAGTGGTGCAGAGTCATTAGTTAACTCTGTCTCTCCTTATACATCCAGTAAAGGTTGTGTATGAATTCACTTTGAATGGTGGAGCCGGCTTGGCAGATCACCACTGGAGGTTGGCAAGGCTTTGATGACAGTCAGAGTTTGTTATAAAAGGTCCCAAATGTCAGTTTAAAGGCATGAGGACTGGACTATTGAGGCCCCAGTGATTTCAAGCTGACGGCTTTATACAAAACGGTACAAAAGCTGTCTTTAGTGGTGGCACATGGGATGCCAATTAGGAGGGTCATTGGAAATGGCAGTCTGGGTTGAGACGGATGCCATGCCATGGAAACTCCAGGCTGATGGTCTTTCTGAAGTGACGCCAGTCTGCAATAACAGGCTAATTGTGAGTGATGTCAGCCATAAGCCGAAGCCATAAATCTACATTTGGACCCAACCTCCAACACGTCTGACACAACAATGTGGATAACACAGTTTAAATAAGCAAAACATTAATACTTACTTAGGGGAAGGTTTTGAAAGCAGCATATAATCAAAATGTTCCTGGTCTTATTGTTCAAGGAACCCACAAATCCTGTCATTATTCACTCTCCAGACTTTTTTTTGTTTCTGCAGAACACGAAAGAAGATGTCGATAGAATTAAAAGTCAATGGGGTCCAAACTTTCAAGCACTCAAAAACAAATAAAAGTCGCATAAATGTAATCTATACAACCCCATTCAGGTATAGAATGGCCACTTTTCATAATCCAGTCAGTTTCTGAGGAGAAAAATCCTTCCCTACATTCCGCTTAAGTTGACTTTAAGGATTGGGAAAGGAATTTGAAATCTGAGAATTGTTCACTGGGATATTAAGACAGGGCAGTCCAAAACTGGTCTAAACTTTGTAGAGACTTTGTAGCAGCTATTTTTGGTACAGGTCCTGTTATATTGGACTGATTTTGTACACTCTTAATTACAACCCAGGACAAACTCTCAGTCCCCAAGAAATCATGTTTGCTCCGCAGCAAAACCTGATGCATTGGATTTTCATCTTTCACCAAATTTCCAATCTAATTATGATTTAGCATTCATCAATAGACTTTGAAAACCAAGCCATGCAACCCACAGCAACCTTTCAGATCTCTTGTCCAAAATATATACATTATTATCCCTCATAAAACAACTCCATGCTTCACTCTACAGGCTTTAAATGTGGCTTTGATGGACTGACGGAGTTAAAGACTAACGTATTTATTTATAATGAACAGAAATGGAGCGTAGCACGATTTGCTCTGTAAAAACAGAGCAGAAAGAGGCGCCGTTGATGACTAATTGTTGGCGGGAGGTCGTCATTAATGTGCAAGGATAAATGCGGCCCTGCTGGAGCTGATATGTACAGTCAGTGTTTATGCAATGCAATGTCCAGGAAGGACTTAAGACTGAATCTGCCTCTTTACGACAAGAACAGCAACAGTTAGTCACTGAGATGATGTAAGAAAAAACGAATCATTGACACCCTTCTCAAATAGTTTCAGCTGGCATCTAAACTCTTATAGCAGCTCTGAGGACAGCAGAGATTCGGTTTCAGCTGCTAAAAGCAGCAAAGCAAGCACAGGCCTCTCTTGGAAATAGGAACAGCGTCAGGTGCATCACTCAGAGTTAGCTCATATCTGCTCAGCTCCTTTGATTAGAGTTCCTGTAGGGTCATGCCTGGATCTGCCCCTTTCCCAGCTGTTATTTTTCTCCCAGGTAGCGTCTCAGCCCGTCTCCTGGCACTTTATGACTGCTATTTGCACCTTGTAGCTCTCAGTGTGTAATTTCATGAGAGGTATTTAAGGAGGCAGCGCAGACATTTGTTTTTAGTTAAGCTTGTCATGGACCTGGGAGACTGAGGCGCAGATTTGTGGCGGGTGATTTTTACATGTTACTTATGCAGGAATGTGGTCAGCAGCACCACTCCTGCTTGACAACAAGGATAAGCGCTGTTTACTTACACTAAACTGTACACTAAGTGCCATGTGCGCAAATTGATTTACATTTTCGTGTTTCCTCCTGGCAGAAATGGAAAGGTACAGATTTCCCTGGATAGATCATCAAGTTTATGGTTTCCTTAAAAATTCTCCCGTTTCCTTTTTGGCAGTTGCTTTGGACCAAATTGTATATTTATATTGTGCCTGATAAAAAACTTGACTGAAATTTGATTTATCCATTGCATCATTCCAGAAATGCATAATTCAAGAGTGACAACAGTGAATTTCATTTCTGTGTTAACACATCCTGCGTCTTTCAGAACAGGAAAACTAATTTCTTCTCCTAGTATAGAATTTTATCAATTGTGTGTTGCTATTTATAGCTAAAGTTGTGTTGCATTTGATATTGTATATTGTTAGAGGATAGAGAGATCTTGACAAACCTGAGCATTGTTTTTTTTTTCAAACCTTTTCTAAACTGTAGAAGTGAGATTACCAGGATATGTTTCTCTCAAGATCAGTTTTTAGAAGGAGGCTTCCAAATTAGATCTTTGTTTATCCATTGCGTCATCCAGCCGTTCTAGAGCTGCGTAATTCAAGCTCTGACAACAAAAGTGAATTTAATTTCTGCACTTCAAATCTTTGTCAACACATCCTGCATCTTGACAGAATGGTTGGGTTTATTACTTTTCCCATAGAAAAATGGCAAAAACAGTCCCAAAGAGACCTTTTCTATATTTTAGAGTGAGATTACTGGGTCTTCTTCTTCTCTGAGGTGAGTTGGATAAGAAGGAGGTTCATGAAAATTGTCTCTTGAATTAAATCACCTTGCTGTTTTAGAGTTTAGAGTTTGTCTCAGCAGCTCTGGAGCAGCTCGTTCCAGCTCTTACAACAACAGTTAATTTCATTTCCGCACTGCATATTTTTGTCAACACACCCTACACCTTTCAGAACAGTGGAATGTCCAAGTAGAGAAAACATAACCAAAAAAGACCTAACCTCACATGTTGATCTTTTAGAGGTCATGTTATGCTGCATTTGTTATACTTAAACTGGCATTAGGTTCTCAGCTCTTTCCGCTTTCCTGCAGAGTTCAGCTCCAACCCTAATCAAACACACTTGAACAAGCCAATTAGGGTCTTCAGGGTTACTAGAAAGTTACAGTCAGGTGAGTTTGATCAAGGCTTAAGTGAAACTCTGCGGGTTACTGGACCTCAAGGGCTCCTGGTATACAGAGACAGAGAGATCTTGACAAACTTGAGTAGAGCTTGAGACGTTGTTGAGACTATTGGGATCTGTTCCTCTGAAAAATTGTGCCATTGGATTAGTAAATGTATAGTTCACCCAAAAATTACCAATCCCAGCGACAAAAATTCTTCAAAACTTCTGATTTTGTGTTCAACAAAATAAATACGATTAATACAGGTTTTGAGAAACTTGATGGTGAGTAAATGATAATGAAATCTCTTCTGATTATTTCTGCGCTATGCAGTGGCATTATATTTCAGTTTTCTTTGTCAGATGGCAGACCTCTCTAAGTAAATGTCTGTTGCCTGTGTTTAATCTGATCACAGGTCAGCAGGTTCTCTGTTGTGGGGTCTCTGGAAACAATTTCCAGTGGGTCTCCAAAGCGAAGGTCATCAGCAAATCAAAGTTCTCCGACAGTCTGAGCGCTGGGTAACTGGAAGTGATGTCGCAGAGGATGAACACTATCCATAGTGCATAGTATCTAAAAGACAGCATGTGGATTTAATCAAATGGAAAACATGACAGGGGGTCACTGCAAGGTCAGTCACTGTCTGTCTGAATTATGTCACTGAGATCTCATACTGTCTTCCTCAACTAACTGGAAGCCATAATTGCAATCCTGCGGGATTCTAGTGACTACACTTTGGACGGATAGGAAGAACTGACTGGAAGACGTGCAGCGGGCGTGTAAACCGCATGAAAGCGCAATTGCCATAAGTCGAGCTGACTTTGGGAATTAGTCCTGACTACGGCTGAAACTCCCAACACGAGAGCAGCAGGCCAGAGTCATGCGGAGTGACCAGTCATGCCTGAACTTCATCCCATGTCGAGCCCGAAAGCCTCGGCTCTGGTAAAGGTCACTTCTGTTGACTAAACCCTGTGATCTGGTGACAGAAGACGAGCGTATCTCATGAGGATTGCTGCCTTGACACCAAAACAACTGGGTAATTTTGCTCTTTGAAGTCCTCAGCGTCCAATAAAGGATCAAATGCTTGGCTGTAGGACCTTTGGTCTTGGGGTGAGATTAAGTCCCAGGTGTTGTTCACTTGATGGAGTCTTGAATCGCTGCTCTGGAAACGGCTGGATTAATCTGTTTACAGCTGCTAATGATATCAGCTAGCCTAACGAACTTAAAAACTTGATCCACTGCCAGTGGTCCTTGAATTGCGGCTCTCTTTTTGCCTGAAATCTGTTTCTTCTGTTATTTTTAGGCATCCACATCAGTTTTATTGCTGCCTTCAGCTCTATAAAATACTGTCATCAAGACATCAGTTTCCATCCAAGATCATAAATTAGGTCATAAATTATAGTCATTCATGCTCATAGCTTTGTATTAATGGATCAGTTGTGTTGTTTTTGTTTTGAGTTGAGTGTCTTTCACGGTGTTGCTTGGCCTGAGTGAGATTTAGATGAAATGAGATGATATGAATCTCCCGTTTGAAGTTTTATATTTGGATTCACCTCAGTAATGCAAATTACCCAAATGTTGTACTTTTTAGAAAAGGTTTCTAATTAGGCCACAATTTGGATTATTAAAAAACTAAAATTGCATTTATTTTTGTATGCCCAGCATTGTGCGGCAAAAAGGTGTTATGGTATAAAAAGCCCTGTATATATATAATAATGTTTGTATATCAGAGAGATATTTAGATATTTGCTGAATGAAATCTAGTACATGTTTCTAAATAATTTTGCAGTGATGATTTCTACAAGCACGTCACACTTTCTCACAAAATATGCATTTCATAGCATCATTGCTTTTGACAACCATTTCTAATGGGAATATGGCTTGTATTATGCCTTAATAAGTAGAACAAACTGAAGTGATTCATCTGAACCAGATTAAAACTACCCACATTGGATAATTCTGAAAACAGTTTTATGCATTTATTTTGCTATTTTGGTAATTCTGTTAAAGCTGATATGAGTAATATTGGAGTTTTTTAAGAACAATGGAACAATGAAAGTGTGAACAGGTCAGAGGTGAATATTCTGTAAAACTGCTACTGTTATTTATTGTTGCCGTGGGGTCTTAACGTACAGAAATTAGTTACTGTTGTAGAAATGTAACTTCATTCAATTTTGTTATGCATGTAATACCATATATTAATCTCAAATTGTGTTCTAATTGGCACGTCTCATTGACGTGTTGAAATCTGTCAGCAGTTACCTCCCGTACAGGCGTTAATTACGTGCCGAGATGTGTATCCTCTACACACACTGTGATCTTGGATCAGGGTTGTTTAGTCTGGCGAGACCTGTATGGCTTCGCTCACTGATTACTTAAGCGTGGAGTGAAGGCAGTGTTCTTTGAGCCAGTGAGACCAGATCTCTGGCATCAAAAAAACAGGGCAGATCAACATTAACCTCTGGAGACAGGACACACACTCTTACATTTGTGTAAGCGTTTATAAGATGTAGATGATTGTGGAAAGCGTGTACACATAAACATCTGCTCAGTTCACATTAAGGACCATTAAAAATCAACCTTAAACTCACATTTCAGTCCTTGATTGTACTGGTGTCCTCCAGAAAACTCTGAATGTGTCTCTTATTCACCTCCATGCACAAATCCTCAACTCAAACAGAGCGGCTTTGCCTCTGTCTTCTCTTCTCAGAGTTCAGCATATGTTTTACAGCCTATTGTGTGTATGATCGCCTTGCGATGAACTTAAGTGTTGCTGGCAGTGACGAATGCTAATCAGATGCACATTGGGTTCAAACAGGTTCTCAGAAGGGCTTTTCTGTTTGTTTGGAGAGGAGCTTATCCTCAGAGCCCAATTGAGGATAATTATCAGACCGCGCTGAAGCAGCGGCGCAAACGAGTTCTCGCTTTGACCTGCCGTGACATTTGGATGAGGGCTTGAAGAGTCCTTGGGATCTCCAGAGTGCGAGGGACGTGTAGTTTGTTAGTGTTAAAGACAGCCAGCTCTCCAATAAAGTGCAATTTGGGCGTTTATGTCATAAACTGAGCTCAGAGTCGGCTCGATGTGATCTGTGCTGCTTCTTGAACAGGAATCATGCTTGGGAAATCATCCTAATGCATCTTTAATCCAGATGGGTTTTGCTTTTGAGAAACTGAAGGCGTCTTGAGAACATTAACAAAGTGTCTGTTTTATGTTCTAAAGCACATTAGCATTGTGACAGTGTTCGCATATACCCTGTGCTGGTGTTCCTCAATCATCCGGCTCAGCGGCTGTGCTCTATTACATGAAGTATTGAACGTCAGCGGGTAATTCAGCCTGAACTGCTTATGGACTCCATTTAGATCATGTCATTCTGAGTTGTGATGTTTTGATTTTATTTTTATACATTTAAGATTAATCATTTAAATTGCAATTCTGTATGGCTTTCCAGTTGCTGTCAGATGGCTTTCTAATTTCATCAAAAATATCACTTGTGTTCTCAGTCGGTGATTGTCTTCTGGACCACTGCCAAGTCAGCAGTCTTCTCCATTATTGTGGCATCAAAGAACAAGAGAGACCCGAAATATATACAGGGATATATAGGGATTGTCATTTACTGAAACTCAATTACAAATATTCTAATATTTTGAGATGCTGAATTTTAACTTTAATGAGCTATAAGCGCTTCGATGACATCAACCTACATCACATTATACCAATAGATGTAATTTATCTGGATGAGCATTCATCCCTGTTTCTCCTTTGTTCTCTGCAGGAAACACACACACACACACACACGTTGGAAGTACGAAGCATAAAGAGTGCAGGGTTTCTTAATCAGATGGCAAGGCATTGACCAGTATGTTTTCCCTCCAGTCAGGTTTGATCAGAACTCAGGATGCAGATTACTTCCTGAAGCCATTGCATCCACATCAGGCACTTTTGGAGAACTTCTCAGCCTCGTCTGACCACCACCCCCACATCCTATACAAGAGATCCACCCCAGCACAGACCAGCAGAGGCAGACACAGGAGGTCAAGTGAGCCACAGTCGGTCAGCAGAAGAGATTCAGCAATCCCGTATCTGTGGACAGATCCAAAGGAGAACCAGCATACGCTGCATAGGCAACACTTCTGTGGAAGACGGAAGAAATGTATGTAAGGACATTCTCTTTCCAACCGCGCCTTCTAGCTCCTTTCCATTACATGGTGCTGGACTGCCAGAGATGTTCATTAGGTGGACAGGGGTTTATTTTAGCCAATGTTTGTATGTAAAGAGGTCACAGCTGTTCAAGGGTCAGTTTGAACATGTTTTCATGACATCATCACACCTGTATTGTGTTTGGTCAGGGATGAATTATCTTCACCTACCCTAAACAAACACCACATCCTCACACTGCATTTGAACTCTGAGTAATATTTCATGAACCGAGTAACCAAATCTTATGTGGGACGTGAGGTAACAGCTAATACAGTTTGACACACATGGCGTGCATTAATGTCTCGTACGGGCTGGAGTTTTCCAGACACAGACTCAGCTATTTGCTAAACTAGTTTCTTTGGGGAACCAGCGCTGAGTGTGTGACCTAGTGTTGATGTTGTCTTGGTCCTGTGTTTCAGATATGCCTAAACCTCCTGAGGATGATATCTATATTTTTCCGGACGAATATAAGTTCATGCCCAGAGGGAAGCGAGCCATTATGTACAAACCTCAGACGCACAAGAGTCTAAATGTGGAGACCCTGGTGGTGGTCGACCGCAAGATGATGGACAATCACGGCCATGAGAATATAACCACATATGTGCTTACTGTTCTTAACATGGTAAGTCTGCCATCCATGCATCTGTCTGTTCATCCATCTTTCCATACACTACATGCATCCATCCATCCATCCATGTATCCATTCATTCATCTGTCTATATATCATCCATGCAACCATACAGATATTGATGGATCCATTCATCCACCCATTCAGCCATCCATGCACTCATGGATCCATCCATCATCCAAATATCCATCCATGTATCAGTCAATTAATCATTCCAGATATCCATGCTTATTACACGGCTCTCTGGAATGCTTGATTCTGATTGGTCAGTTGAGACATTTGCAGGTTCGTTGTTTTCAAATAATAACTGCTCCAAAGTAATAACGCATAGCCAGTACTACTTGTATCCTTAAAATCCCTCCGCGCCAACAAAGATTACCGCTTGTGACAAACACTGGACAACCACAATTAACAATGGAAAATTTAAATACATCTGTTGTTTTATATTCAAATTTAGATGCTATAAATTGTCTTCCTAACGTTTGAATGTTAGTCACTGGTACTATATCGTTTCGCAGAAGGATGAAAATGTTAATTTAAAACAAATATGGCAATAAAATGTTTTAAATTCATATTCATGTCCAGTTTTTTTCCTTATGTGGCAAGTAGCCATGTAATAAGCGGGATAATGTTCAGGCAGCCTGTAGTTATCGTGAAATAAGCGATATTCGCGTCGGGTCCAGATTATCCTGTCGGGGCTTATTTCTGCGATAACTATTGGCTGCCTGTACATTATCCCTTACAGGTGTAGCCCCCCTGGGTCTGCTTCCACCATGACTCGTCCTTGTTCCAGGCGGGTCTCGAACCCAAATCAGGGGAGTGAGGTTTACCTGCACAGCACTTACTTGCATCCATCTTTCTATAGATCATCCATGTATTCATCCTTGCATTCTTAAATCCTTCCAGATGTCAATCCATCCATTCATCAATGTATACACATCCACATTTTCATACACATATTGATTTGTTCTTCAGTTCATCCATCCATCCATGCTCCCATGCATCCATTCATGTACTAGTCCATACATACTCCATTCATCTATACATCTGTTATGCATTTGCATCTATCTGTCTACCTATCATCCATGGATCATTCATTGATGTCTCCAGCTATTGATGCATCAATTTGTCCATCCTTTCATTCATCCATTTGTGTCCCAGTATTATGTGGTTGAGTATGCCCTAAATACTTGGAGAATGATGTCAAACCGAGGTCAAAACATGTGTTTTTGCTTCACTGTGGCATATCTGGTTAACCAAATGGACTTGTTAATGATTGCTAAAAGTCAAAGTGAGTCTTTTTGAGGTGTGCCCAGAGAAAAAATGTAAGCACACATGAAAACACTCTTTAAGACTAATGGAAATAGGATTGTGTTACATGTTATGAACATACCTATCAAACACAGACTTTGTGAAGGTGTTTTAAGAGTCCAAGTTTACAAAGGATTAGTGAAATACTGACACCTGAAACCAAACTGCTCGCCTCTTGTGTTGGTGTCAATGAAAACAAAGACTAAATAACAGGAATGAAAGTCTATTGGGACTGAGCATTTGTATTTATGATACCTGAGCACTTTAAACCATCTTAAGGACTCTGTTTCAAAGGCCGGTGAAATGCAGGATTAGGGATTCCCTTAAGTACATATGGTATGCCTCTAGACAGGTGAGGCTTTGAAGAACTTTAGAGAAACATCCCAGCCATACGCTTTTCATTTCTTTAAAGAGACACTTCTGATTGCTCTGTTCAAGAAGGTCAGTTGAGTTCAGATGCATACATATAAACGCTCCATCCAAATGCTGATTTTTCTGCACCGTTGCTTATCTTCTCAAAGGTCTCAACACTTTTCAAAGATGGCACGATTGGAGGTGACATCAATGTTGTAATTGTTGGACTAATACTGCTGGATGAAGACCAGGTGAGTTTATGCACTGGAGATACTTGAAAACAAAGTAGAGGTTTGATAATGCATGTCTAAATGAATATGTTGCATCAACACCAAGTGTGTATTTGTTGAATGAATGAGTTAAAGCCCTCTGGAGGGGACTGACGTCATGGGCCGTGAGAGGTTTAGATAACACAGAGCTTTGAAACTGAATAAAACATTGCTTCAGAAGGTGGATTTTATTGTCCTTGAGAGGCTTGTCTCCTTCGTTCTCTTTGAGACGCTCTATCTGAACAGGTCTTGTTTTTACGATGACAGTTTAATTGGATACACAGCATTCCATTGGATAGCAGCCAGGCGAGGGATGCGTCTGTGGGAAAGCGGGCCAGCAAACAGCTGAAGGGCTCCGTTACTGATACACCTGTGCTAATGTTAATGAAGTTCAGGTTAGCCACTGACTGAGGAATGCAGAAAATTGCCTTTATCCCCCTTTTTGATTGGAATAATTAGCCACAGTCACTAAGGATCAGTGATGAGGGGCTAATTTACCCATAGACTCATTTATCAAGGTGGGGTCAGCAGAGGTAGCTGGTAATTACTCTGCCCAGTTTGAGTTAGTCTCCCAGTACTAGTCACCAGCGGTGTGTGATTGCGTGTGATTCTAGTTACCTCTCTGCTCACTCAGGATGGACTAGTGATTAACCATCATGCGGATCACACTCTGAACAGTTTCTGCCAGTGGCAGTCCGGACTGGCTGGGCGAGAAGGTCGCCGCCATGATCATGCCATCCTGCTAACTGGTCTGGATATCTGCTCCTGGAAGAATGAACCTTGTGACACCCTGGGTAAGGACATCACCTATCTAAAAAGCACTAGACAGGCATCTTTGCAGCATCTCACGTATGAGTGCATTTAAGACATCATGCTTGTACTGTATGACTCACAATTTGTGTAATCACAGTCAGCTCTCCTCAAGGGATTTTAACAGATGGGACAAATTAGATGGACATCTAATGAATGAAAATGAATAAATGAAGTTAGCATAAATTCTGCCTAAAGAGATCTGTTGCTGTTAATGATTTTATTTTTAATGCAACTTGCTGCTCATGTCTGGCATATGTATATGTGTGTGTGTGTGTGTGTATAATATATTATTTCTAAATGTTGAATGCATTTTTATAAACTCAGTCAGCACAAGCAGAAAATGCATGAAAATGCTTTAAACACACAATGCATATTGAATTGCTCATAAATAGTGTTGTAATACTGTGCTGTTGGTAATTCCCAGCCCTTGTGAATTCTGCTTGTCTTATTTTGGTAACCGGCCTGTTATTGAACACTTATAAAATTAATCATGGCTGAAGGCAAATAAAACTGCACATGTGCACTCTAAATGCAATGTATATAGTATTGGATAAAAGCATTCACTAATGTGCATTAACACCACTATGAGACAAAAACATACTTGTAAGATGTTACCAGGTTTTACTGTAATTTTGCAATCATTAAAGAATGAACAAAATCACAGGTGTGGTGTGCCATTTAAGATGAATGTCCTAATATACTAAGTGTACAGCACTTAGTTATCATTAAAGTGCTCCACTCAGCTACTGCTAAACTGTTAAATTATTAGAGGTACAGTAAGAAGCTTTTCCTCTAATAACATGTTTCCTCTGAGAGCTCAAACTGTGGTCTCCACCCTGTGCCACATAAAAGACTCGCTCCCCGCTAACCCCTAACCCCATTAGCAAAGCTAGCCATGCCCCTCAAATGCAAGGCCACTGTTCAAAGGCTGCTGGGAACACAACATTTGTGGAGTGTCAATGATTAACACTTGAGTGCAGACTCACGCTCAGAGGTCAAGAGGTCAAGGGTTATGGGAGATTTCACATCCCTCACAGGTCACGGACTGGTAGATTAAAGAGCTCTGCTGAACCTTTATTACTAGCATACACTATTTTCATACAGTATCACTAGACTGAGAAAACCAGCGTATGCATTAGATTACCCTCATGCATTGTTTCCGCACATGACAGTGTCATATGGCAGAGAGATATTAAAAAATATGTTTGTGTTACAGAGCTGGTAATATGTTTTATTGACAAATTGTTTGCTTTTATTTATTTTACAGCATAAGAATCAATTTATCAAGTATAATGAAATTTTTAGTATGATTGTTTTTGTCCCGCTTGAGATTTTCAGTAAGGCCAGAAGACACAAATAAATCATAGCATGCTCTGGGGCACCACATTTGTGCAATACATGCAAGTATTTAATCACTCTGTGTGTATGTCTCAAACATATATATATATATATATATATATATTAAGTGATTAAATCAAAGGATAATAAATCAAGACTCCTTTGGTCCTTTTGGGGTTTGACTTTGGTCCAACATACACTGGGCCACAGGTTTTGTATTAAAGACTTAGAAAGTCATAATTTGTCATAAAATACGGTTCTCTTAGATCTTAGACCCATGTAGTGACACTTACAGAATTGTTCAAAGCGGTTTCCACAGTTAATATACCACTCCTATAGCTGTAGACAGCCTGCATATAATGTCTTTCAGATTTGTGCTGCTTGTAGTAACTCATATATCTGTTCAGATGTCCTGCGACGGACTGGAAACAACTGGATTTGATCTCTTGAACTAGCAATAGTGAAACAAATACGCTCCCAACCTTGATCTGATTACAGCAGTTCATCAGTTGATCTGGTACAGGAAAGAAAAGAAAGAATGAAAAAGGAATATATATATAAATATATTGTGATTATTGCCCTCTCTTTTTAACAATATGGATTATGTACAGTTTATATTGGGCTATCATATTTCAAGTTTAGGGTCAGTAAGATTTTTATTCATTGAATTTATTTTTTAAATAAATTAACTTTTTTTTATTAAAAATGACATTAAATTGTAAAATAAAATGGTGTCAGTAAAGATATTATGTTACAAAAAATTTCAAATAAATCTTATCAAAGACTTTTCAACATTGATAATAATCAGCAAATACATACAGGTGACACTGAAGACTGTAAGGATGATGCTGAAAATTAAGATTTGATCACAATAATAAATTACACTTTAACAGATATTCACACAAAAAAACAGTTATTTTAGGGGAAAGGTTCACCCAAAACTGAAAAGTATACCATATTTTACTCCCCCCGAAGCCATCCTAGGTGTATATGACATATACAGTGAATAGTGTCCATTATTTTGAACCTTCATGAATCGTGTATATCAGTAAGTACTGTGACAAGGCTGACTCTATCACTTATCATGCATTTACAAGCTCCATTAGCACTAGTTGTATAGATTTGCACTACTCTGTCTGGTTTGCCCTCAATACCATGTTCCCTTACTTTAATATTGTATGTTTTATTGCTTTTTTGTTATATGTATAATTGAATTTATTTAAATTTTTACTTGCATTTAATGTTTATCTGTTATCCAGCAAGGGTCTGACAGTAACGCAATTTCAATTCTCTGTATGTCCTGTACAGAATTAACAAATAAAGCTGACTTTGATGTAAAACTAACCTATAAGCCTTAAAATATGGGGTAATTTTCATCTTTGGGTGAACTATTCCTTTAACAGTTTTGCTATTTGTACTGTAATTTTGATTAAATAAATGCAGCAGACATGACTTAACATATTTGCATCAGACAAGACGAAACATTTTTTTTAATCTTACCAACCCCAGACATTTGATCATGGGTGCTTAGTCAGAGGTGTTCTGATGCAGAATTATAGTCACTTTTGCTCATTTGTACTTCATAATAACTTTATTTATATACTCCTCATCATTTACAGATTCATCCATCCTTCTATGTCTTGATTTCAGGCTTTGCTCCAATCAGTGGGATGTGCAGTAAATACCGCAGCTGCACGATCAATGAAGACACGGGTCTCGGTCTGGCCTTCACCATCGCACATGAATCTGGCCACAAGTAAGAGTTCAATTTATAATCAACCTCTAGTCTGACTGCTGGATGAACTGGAGCAATGAAAGCCTTGTTTTTCACAGCTTTGGAATGGTCCATGATGGCGAAGGCAACTTATGCAAGAAGTCAGTTGGAAATATTATGTCTCCAACTTTGGCAGGACACAATGGTTTATTCTCCTGGTCATCCTGTAGCCGACAATATCTCAACCGATTTCTAAGGTGAGTCTCCTTTTCACATCTAGAATCCATTTCCCACATCATAGTATCAGAGATGTGTGTTTTTACAATGCATCAAAGCAGTGTAGAAGTGTTGTGGCTGATATTTTCAATGAACTTGGAAAGACTATCCCAGAATCACATGATCTACCCACTGGCAGCCAAAGCGACCTTAGAAAAACAGTGCAAAGATATTAACAACCGTGCCATTTACCGAGCAACTCCTGTCCATTAGTCATCCATGCAGAATCACCCAGCATGAGTCCGACGAGAGCCTACACCAACCTCATCTTTAAAAGTAGTATTTGTAGTGCTCTTTTGGTTCTGATATCTGAAAGCGAGCTGCTCCAGCAGGTTTTAAATTTCACTTTCTGTCTGAGAGCCATGTCTGTGCTGGTGAAAACGGATCAGCTTGACATGTCGCCCTTAAATTAACAGACGTGTCAAAAGTAGTGGCCTTGTGCTCTTACCGTGATGAGCTCATCCTCTTCTCTGCGGCCCGGATCAGTAGCTCTAAGCCTCAGCGGAAGAAGGGAATCCCTGGCAGGCGTTTAGATGCTTAGGGCTGTTTTACCTGTTTTCTACAGTTCGTCTTCCAGCAGCGCTTCATGTGGAGACTGAAGAGTTGTTTGAAAGTGCTGAAGAAAATGGGGCTTGCAGCAGTCTGCAGGATTTGTGACCTGCTCATTACGGCATACTATGCACAGCAATACTGTTGAAGGTTGCAGTTTGATCTAAAAAAAAAAAAACAGACGTTCAGGTCATAGGTTTGTTTCCAAGCAAATGCTAGAAGTAATAAAATGTATTCCCTAAATGCAATGTGTACCTTAAATGCTTAAATGCAATGATGGATAAAAGTATCTGCCAAATGCACAAGTGTAAATTTAAAACGGAAACGTTCCGTAGAGGTCAAACTATTTCAATTCAATATCAGATTTATATCTGTTTTGTGGAGATACATTTAGATGGTAAAGTGTAGAACGAAACCTCCAAATTTAAAATTGCCTCTGTTTGCAAATCTTTAACTGATGGTGCTATGAATTAGCTTGAAGAAATCCTTGTACGAGCAGCCCTGCCCTAAGTGTTAATAGCAGCTGTGAACTTGAACCCAATGAATCAGTCAGTCAATCAAACCAATCTGCATGGTCAATCTGCAGCTGCTTTAGAAGCACAGCTTTTCCAGGACTGTCTGGGCATACGAAGGCGACAAAGTGCAGTATGTTCCTCCATCGTTTCTCTTTCCACACCCACGACACCCCAAAAACAGCAGCATGCTGCAGATAAACTCGGTCTCCGTCAGCTGTCCTCCCATCTGTTTCTCATTCCTCATCAGCAGCCTCACCTACGTCACCACAGGCCTGTCGACACACAGCCTGCAGATCACAGGACCTTCAAGTAGCTGCTCGCAGACCTTCTGTCCTTCCTCTCCATACCCCTCCGCTTTTATCACTAATAAAACAGAGCTTGAAAGGAAGTCTGGCCCAAGCCGGTCTGTCTTATAGCTGTCGCTCGCCTTAATCTGAGGAGGAAACTTAAAGAGGTGACACTGGGAGAGCTGAGTGGTGATGAAGAACTGAATCAGATTCATCTGACGCCGACATTCCTGCCTCTGCTGCCCAGATGCTGCCGCATTGATCCATCTTCAGATGATTGGAAGCAGGATGTACTGTACATGCACCGCAGAAGAACAGGGTTTCCCTCCGCACTGAGGGATTCTGGGATCGCTGACATTGTGGAATAGTTAACTTTATAATGGATTGTTCTTCAACAAGAGCATCTACAGATACAATGTGTTTGAGTGACTACTTAATTCCACTTGATAACTTATCATTCAGAAATATAAAGAACGATATAAAGTAAAGAACAAGTGCAAGTGAAGGCGTCCTCTACTTGTCAACTCAGACCCAGCTATTCAACTAGTGGTTGAACTAATAAACTTACACTATAATCTGATGAAGAGCTTCAAAACATCATTTAACTGGTAGTGATGAAAATAAACTCAAGCGTGTCTGATTATTTAAAATAAAACCAAAATAGTATAAATGACGGTCATTTAAATTTACATTTAGTAATTTAGATTTTGTCTACAATGACTTACAAATGAGAAAACATAAGCAATCAAGATTTCAAGAGTTCATGCTTCCTTGTTAATAAAAATAAAACAGCAAATTTGGCATGCTGTCTGGGGAGCGAGCTGGGAGAACGGCAAACCCTAGCTCGGCTCAATCTCTGTCTGCCCTCCGGAGGAAGGCATGGATTGATGGAAAAAAGTTGGTGAAGGGGCGGAGGAGGGATGCACGAAAGTGAGATGTGGGAGAAAGAAAAGCGGGGATATTTATAGTGAGGAGGAATGGATTCGATTGGGTGCGAATTAACGAGGAGATGATTAGATGATGAGCTGCCAGCCGCGTATGATTAATTCGTCCAGCGATCCTCTCGAAATTATGTTATTTGCAAAACATTCACTAAATATGAGTAAAGAGTAAAATAAAAGATTGATGGTAAATTGATTTGAGACAAGTCATGTC
The DNA here is from genome assembly GCA_032353835.1 of Enteromius viviparus. Lineage (NCBI taxonomy): Eukaryota > Metazoa > Chordata > Actinopteri > Cypriniformes > Cyprinidae > Enteromius > Enteromius viviparus. The sequence continues at coordinate 1,044,125 of JAUCNO010001113.1, read as the reverse complement.
ACTCGGCGGCCATCTTTGAAACGCCTCTCAGGCATCCAAGTGCATCTCCTGTCTCTTTGAATTGGGAAACATCTAATCCTCCCAAACTGGTAAAATTTTACAGTTGTATTGTAGTATAATAATGATATATTATTAATTAAAACTAATAATTATTGTCTTTTTTCTTTAATATTCATATTTTACCATGAAATAATACAATTGTAATATTTCATATTTTGTTTAATATTTGTATTTAGTTATAAATGGTAACAATAATGAGAATAGGAATATTAATAATAATTATAATTTTTGTTGCTGCTGGTGATATTTTATAGTCATATTCATAAATAATCAAGATTACTGGCCACATTCTGAAGACCTACAAAGAAGAACAACAAACCTGCACTTTTTTTTCTTCTTAAGCAAATAAGTAATTAAATTATTTAAAAATTTTTCCTTCAAGTCATGTAGCTTGAAGTAGTCATGTAGTTACTTTATTGTTAATATTCTTTAATTGAGCACCTGTATACGTATATTTGAGTGTGTTGTGTATATACACCAGTGGACGTGACCTTCATTACGAACATACATCCCACACAGACTCACATACTGACCCAGTCTCGTCATGGAGCGGGCGAGTGGCCCGGAGCGCCTGCTAAACTACTCAGAGCTCATTCAGGGCTTCACTGTGGGTCACGCTGCTACAACACTCGCTATTAAACAATGTTAAATGCTTTCTCATGACCCTCGATATCGCTTACTCGCGGAGCCTCGCTGTCGGCCGTATAATAACGGCAGCGCTCAATAGCATACGTAATGCTGAAGTCAGAGGATGTGTTGAAAAGAGAGATGTCTAAATGCAGCCGAGGGAACTCCACTTGTTATGTTGTCATGGCTGCTGCTCTACTGTATGCCTTTACAGTAGTGTTTGTGTCTCAGTTCTGCTCAGGCCACCTGTCTGTCTGACGAGCCCAGCGCCATCCAGGAGTACAAGTACCCTGCGAAACTGCCCGGAGAGCTGTATGACGCTGACACGCAGTGCAAGTGGCAGTTCGGAGAGAAAGCTAAACTCTGCACTCTGGATTTCAAGAAGGCAAGTCCATTAACCCCTTAAGTGCCCATCAGTGGGCCCAGTGGTATGCTTTTTTTTGCTATGTTTATCACATACTTTAGTAAAAGTCATCATAAAATACATTTCATTTGAAAGCTTAAAACCTCAGACTTCATCCAAACCATTATTAAATCAGGTATTGCATTATCATGGAAATGGTGCTTCAAAATCTTTTGGCAAGTGTCGTTTACAGTCTTTTAGAATCATTTTTTTTTTGTCTCAAGATTCCATATTTGGTTGTTATTATTATTTATGTTGTAAAAGAATACTGACCAATTTAGACCTTTGAGATAAAAAAAAATGGAATTTTGAACATAACTTATTTAATTAGCCTCAGGTCTTTAATTTCATATGCATTTTGGATTCAGGATTCAGAAATATTATGTAATAATATTAACAATTTTAATAATAATAATAATAATTTATTTAAGTATATAATTATATAATATAAGTATAATTAAATAAATTTTAGCTATTTATTTATATATATATATATATATACATAATACATTTCTGAATTATTTCACTTTTACAGTAATCTGCAGATAGTCTTCCTAAAAAGGAGTCCAACTGTACAGTAGGTTTGAATTTCTAAAGTGTTCATGAATTATAACAATTTAGGTCTGGTTAGTGTGCGTCCGCATCTATGTTCAAAAATGGGGAATGGCACTTAAGGAGTTAATATCACATATTGCTTTACACGTGAAACCTCTTCTGAAAGACTCATCATTTCAGTCTGTGTACTGTAGGCACTGAGCTGTTTAGGCCTGGCAGGAAACGCTGCTCATTTAGTCTGTCAATGAGGCGTACGTTTACACTGCAACACTACTACACCAGAGTGATAAAACATGTCAGTAAAAGATTGCACACCTCATTTTACTCTTATCTTATTGTAAAGAGCTATGTGTTAGTCCAGACTTACCAACTAGAACCTCCTCAAACCTCTTGAAGGCAGTTTTAGACTCAAGCACGAGTTTCCATGCTGGTGCACACTTAACTAGGTTAGTGCTGGTCTGTATTACTATACCTGCTCACCAAGCAAACATACTGCTGAGTATGGTCCTTCTGTTTAAGTTTGTTAAGACTGCTTGTAATTTGTACACAGGCTTTCAAACATAAACCACCGTTCAAAGGTTTGTGTTCAATTAGATTTTGTCTCTTAAATGTGTCTTCTGCTCAAGGCTGCATTTATTGGATAATCATACAGGAAAAACAGGAAAATTGTGAAATAGTATTACATTTTAAAGCAGCTGTAGGAATAATTAAACACTTTCTTTTCCAGCACTGTCATACAGATGGTGGACAACCAGAAAAGTCATCTATATTATTTTTAAGGGTGTTATATTATAATGTTGTTATTGTTTTATTTGGTTATTTTATCTCTATTTAACAAAACAAAATTATAGTTAAATCCAGGACTTTGCCTCGGCGGTACACACGGCGGCAGAAGACATTTTGGTTGTCCACCTGCTGTACAAAAAACCCCAAGCCCTTAAGCTATTAGATGCAAGGGAATCCCCCAAAATAAGGAGACTCTCTGAAATGGACCCATACACATGACCATAACCCAACAACACGCAGAAATGGTACAGGAATCCACGTAAAACGAGACAGCAGCAATGTTCGCCCTGAGAGTCACACAGAGAATGATTAAAATTTTATTGCGTTTAGTTGGAAGGGAAAACCCCGAATTACCCAACAACAGCTGCGGGAACCTGGAGATATCGAATGTTAAATCATCAGCCCAGCAACAGTCGCCACCCACACACCTGATATTAACTGGAATAAAACAATTAGCGACTTCACCATCCACTCGATGAGCACCCTACAAACATTACAAGCGTACCTTGAGAGAAGCAGATTCTCATCGCAGCAACACGGAGCGGCCGACATGTGCAAAGACGCACAGACAATTAAATTCCAGGGCAACTCCCCGCAGTCCTGCTCCTAAACGCACCAGTAAAGTGACAATACCAAATCAACTACAGACAACATAACCAAAGAGTACGCAGCAATCACTCACCTGCACTAACGCAGGATCGCACCCAGCTGAGACACCAGAAGTAAAGTGTTGCTCAGGGCAATGCCCTTCAGGAACGCTTCAATGACTGTTATCCACTCTTAAAGGGACACTAATTACTAACGTCAACGCAAATACCCGCCCCAAACGACTGGTTAACCTTCATCACGCCACAATCAGAAAAAGATATTGTCTAGCTCTAAAAGAGACACCTAGTGGTGAAGAATGAATCTGCATTTTCACTCAGACCAACCAATTAAGATCAACAAGTGGGCAGCAATATGCTAATGTTTCATGCTTAATACAGAACGGCTTGGGATTTGTTTTAAAAATGTCTCGCTTCAATGATTCAGAGTCTACTCGTTTTTTTGAAAGACAATATCTTTATACACGGAGCACTTTCAGATGTTTTCATTAACTAAGAGCTGTGTTGCACACTACATTAAAGCTCATTTTCAAAAATCCATAACCTTAGGAGTACTTTAAGATACTTTGTGTCTTACTCTGCAGGTCCAGTGAAGACCAGTCTGCTGTCGGCCCCGAGCACCGTCAGCATGTTCGTCCCCGCACCAGAAGACTTCAGTGATGAGCAGCCCACTACAATGGCCGACAGGTGAGGAGCAAATCTCAGTGTTTGTATCTGAAGAAGTGCAGGATATCACAGCTCTGTTGAACTGCTCAGGTGCCGGGACTGTGGGGCTGTTCTGGAGGAGTATGATGAGGAGACTCTGGCTCTGGCTGTGGCGGTCCTGTCCATGTTCATCCACCTGAGTCCAGACCTGGCCGCTCCGCTGCTGCTGGAGATCATGCAGTCTGTGGGCAGGTACAGACACACACACACACACACACAAATTTTTGTGATTTATGGGGTCTCTCTCTTCATAGGTGTAATGGTGTTTCTACTGTACAGACTGTATGTGGTATTGTCC
>JAUCNO010001113.1:1018665-1029476 GCA_032353835.1 Enteromius viviparus | reverse complement strand
TTGAAAAGATATAATAAAATATTCACAAAAATGTGAGGGGTGTACTCACTTTTGTGAGATACTGTATATATATATAATTTAAACGTATACATATTGTGGCAGAATGCCAAATAGGAGATCAGCGTTGCAGCATCAAACTCACGACCAAAATCTGGAAATCGTCAGCCAATCGGTCACGGCGTGGCAGATATATAAGAGAAGCCGGAATGTCAGACAAGTGACACTCATCTCCAATGAAGCATGACTTATTGTCTGTTTCCTCACCGAAGGACCCACTGAGAGCACTGGCACTGGACCATCCACCTTCTACCTTCATCGGCTTTATCATTGTTTGTTCAGGACAACCTTCGTAAAGACTTGTGGGGACAGGGAGAGCCCAGAGGGGAGGACCCTGTACTGCCATGCTCGTCCCTCGAACCCAAACTGTAGAAACGGTCTGTGTCGAGGAAGAATCAAGACGTGGAAGTAAGCGTCCTTCAGGTAGACCTCTGCAAACCAATCCTGGCGCTGAACTCATTTGGTAATGCGTTTCTGCGTCAACATTCTGAACGGCATCTTGTGTAAAGGGCGGTTTATAACTCGCATGTCAAGGATGGGCCGAAGGCCACCGCCCTTCTTCGGCACAATGAAGTAAGTGCTGTAAAACCCTGACTTCAACTCGGCAGGAGGGACCGGCTCTATTGCATCCTTTGCCAGAAGCAAAGCAATCTCCTCGCGCAGTACAGCTGCGTCTCGGGCTGTCACCACAGTTTCGAGCACGCCACTGAATCTGGGAGGACGCCGGGTGAACTGAATCACATAGCCGAACCTGATCATCCGGAGGAGCCACCTCGGCGGATTGGGTAGCGTGGCCCACGCATCTCGTCGCCAGTGGCACCAGTGGACCCAGTTTGCCGGAATGGGTGCAGCGGAACACAGGGCTGGGTCGAGCAGCGGACTGACACGACACAGCTCGTCTGCGTGTGTCCCTGGAGGGAATGGCCGAAAGTCCGGGAGGAGGCGGGGCTCCCAAGAACCAAGACTTCTGGGCCGCGGGCAAAGCAGGCTTGTGTGGATGACCGTGAGGCAGCCGTTGACCCCCCCACGGCAGAACACAACAAAAGGGAACAAAGGATTCTCCACCCGGCCCTCCTCGGGTGGAGGAAGCGGTACGGTTACCATCTCCCGAGATCAAGTCAATCAACTCTCCGGGCCTCCTGTGTCAGGGTCGCTTAGCAGCCTTACGTGAAGGCTTCGCGCCCGCTGGAGACGGGGAGGGGGCCACTCGTCTGCGCTGCACTCAACGCTGAGGCCTCGACTGTGTCGGGGCGCTCTGCGGAGCTTGCTGCACAGTACGAGGGCAGCCACGGCGACGAGCAGACCGGGCCTGGCCCTGCGGCAGACGGGTGGCAGCTGGAGGGTCACGCCGGGGTAAGATGTGCTGGATTGTCTCGGTCTGTCTCTGGCCAAATAGGCCAGCCTGAGTGATCGGGGCGTCGAAAAAGCAAACTATATCGGCTTCCTAGTGAAATAATGAATGAATGAACAATGGGGCCCTCCTTCTAGGACACGCTGGAGGGACTCTCGAATGTCCTGGAATCGCCTCGGTGTTCCCCCGGAAGAGCTGGAGGAAGTGTCTGGGGATAGAGAAGTCTGGGCGTCCCTGCTTAGACTGCTGCCCCTGCGACCCGGTCTCTGATAAGCGGAAGAAGATGGATGGATGGATGGATGAACAACAGCTGTAGCGGAACTGGCTAAGGTACGCGGGCTTAAAGTGTCAAGGTGGTAAATAGAACTCAGATGAAGGTTCCCGCTGAGGCCGTTCAAAGAGGGCCACAGAGGCGCTATCAGTGACAATTAGAGAGGAGGAATTTACATATTGTCTTTCTCGATTTCCAGTTTAAATGTCCAGAATAATGTCTAGGATCAATCACTGAAAATGTTAATGATCAATTTATTTAGCTAATATGTACAGGGCCTCACTGTTTGCTGTTTAGTATACACTTCAGAATATTGAAGGTAGTTCCCAAAAATCTACATTATGATGAAACTAATATTGATCCGGTCATCAATATTTATCTTCTTAAGAGCAACTTACAAAACTGTTTTGAATTTTATTTTTGTTTCCTAAAAGACACAGTTTTACTATAAAGGGTGGAACTATAAAAAAATAAAAATATTATGTCATTGTGCAGCATCAGAGTAGGCGTATGTTGACACTATATAAATGAAAGGACAGTAAGGAGAACAGAAAAAACCATTAACAGGAGGAGACTCACTCATGGCCTATGAGACAGAGACAGATCATGAGACTCAATACTGCTTTCCTGCCATCAACTCATCGTGTATCAAGAAAAAACGTTCTAATCATGAATACAATTTCATGTTTGTGTTTTTTTCATTGCTTTCAGCATGGACTGTGTTTCTGAATCTACTGGTAATCATCTCCATCTCTCACTTCAAGAAGCTTCACACTCCAACAAACCTGATCATTCTGTCTTTGGCTGTAACCGACATGCTTATTGGACTTATTATTATGCCAGTGGATGCCATTAAACTAATTGAGACATGTTGGTACTTTGGAGACACTTTCTGTGGACTGTTTGCAATGACTATTGGGCTGCTCCTTTCCTCATCTCTTAATAATATAATTCTACTTGCTATTGATCGTTATGTAGCTGTCTGTCACCCTTTACTGTACCCACAGAAAATAACTATGACTAAAACGTTAATAAGCATCTGTCTCTCCTGGTGTTGCTGTTTAGCTTACAACTTTGGCATTGTAATATGAAATGGCTATTTTGACACCTCACACAGAGCAAATATATGTTATGGTGAATGTACTGCCGTTTATAGTTCTGCATGGAGATTCTCTGATTTTACTTTTTCCTTCTTATTGCCTTGTATTGTAATCATCACTGCATATTTGAGGATTTTCTATATTGTATATAAGCAAGTGAAAGTTATTAACTCTCTAGTAAAGGATGATGGCTCAGTAAAGAGGAAATCTGAGAGCAAAGCTGCATTAACATTAGGAATCATTGTGGCAGTTTATTTGCTCTGTGGGATTCCATTCTATATTTGTTCTCTAACAGAATCCACAGCAATCTCTTCCACTACAATGACATTTCTAACATGGACCTTGTTTGTTACCTCAGGTCTGAATCCTCTCATTTATGCTTTATTTTATCGCTGGTTTAAAATATCAGTTAAACACATTTTAACTCTCAGAATATTTCAGCCATCATCCTCTCTGATGGACATATTTGCAGATTGTCATTTATGATTGTTTAAGGGTTTGATTTAGGTGTTTGAACTTTGATCTCTGTATATACATAAACACGATATTTAAGGCCTTGAGACGAAGAACCATACAAGTCCATATTTTCAAATTTTGAGTAATAAGATTTTTTTCATTTGGATTGTGAACATTATATTATATATTTTAATTTTACTTGAAGATAAACAACAAAAGTGTCTCAATTCTAAGGAGATAAAACTTTTCAGTGTCTTATTAAACGTGTCAGTATTAAAAATAAAAAAGTTACTGTGATTTATATTTCTCAAATGTGGAAGAACAGTATAAACTCCAAATAATCAAATCTTTTTAAACCACTAAACTGATCAACGTGTGTAAAAGTGTGAACTAGTTTTGTTAAATTTGCTGTAGAAACTATGTACGGCATAGTTTCTACAGCAAATTTAACAAAACTAGTTTTATGCCTATTTTATGTAATTTAATGCAATTTCATCTGAAATAACTTCAAAATTATGGCCAATTCCAAATTTTTTAAGTGAAAAGTCAATAAATTTATTGGTTTTTATTTATCTTTTCCCACGCTAACTGTCTCTGTTTCCCTGATGCAGTGGTGTTGCTTTTATTTTTAAAAATGTGCTCATATGTGCTGTAACTTTGCACGAGCACATCATGTTCAGCTGGGGAAAAAAATGCTGATCTCTTTTTTTTCAGATGTTCAGATGCATAAAACAGACCCAGCTCCCAACCAAACATTGTGAATAGATTAACAGAATAGATTTTTTTTTTTTTTTGCGCGATAAGAGTCTCGCATTAACGCCGATGACGGCCCACCACTAATACACACACACAGGTGCTGGTCTTGTAATTAGAATATCTTTAAAAAGATTATTTATTTCAATAATCCCATTATGAAACTTGTGAAACTTGTATAATGTATATATTCATTACACACAGACTGATTTATTTCAAGAGTTTATTTCTTTTAATTTTGATGATTATAACTTACAACTAATGAAAAGTTTGAAAATTTGAATATTACTTAAGACCAATTCAAAGTAGGGATTTTTAGAAATCTTGATCAACTGAAAAGTATGAACATGAAAAGCAGGAGTATGTAAAGCACTTAATACTTAGTTGGGGCTCCTTTTGCCTGAATTACTGCAGCAATGCGGCGTGGCATAGAGTCGATCAGTTAGGTGAGTTTGCTGGCCAATTAAGAAAAGTGATACCATGTTCCTTAAATCAGTTACTGGTAGCTTTGGCACTGTGTGCAGGTGCCAAGTCCTGTTGGAAAACGAAATCTGGCCAGCTCTAGGAAAGGTTCTAGTCGTCCTAAATGTCTTGTATTTAAGGATTTGTATTTAAAGCTCTGACTGGTGGAGGGCTGCAGTGATGGCTGACTTTCTACAACTTGCTCACGTCTCCCGTCTTCATCTCTGGACCTCAGCCACATTGATCTTTTGGGGGGTTCTTTTGCCTCTCTCATCAAGGCTCTTCTCACCCGATAGCTCAGTTTGGCCAGACGGCCAGCTCTAGGAAGGGTTCTAGTCGTCCTAAACGTCTTGTATTTAAGGATTATGGAGGCCATCTTAAGAACCTTTAGTGCAGCAGATTTTTGTAACCATGGCCAGATCTGTGCCTTGCCACAATTCTGTCTCTGAGCTCTTCAGGCAGTTCCTTTGACCTCATGATTCTCGTTTGCTCTGACATGCATCGTGAGCTGTAAGGTCTTATATAGACAGGTGTGTCTCTTTCCTAATCAAGTCCAATCAGTATAACCAAACACAGCTGGACTCAAATGAAGGTGTAGAACCATCTCAAGGATGATCAGAAGTAACGGACAGCACCTGAGTTAAATATATGAGTGTCACAGCAAAGGGTCTGATTACTTCTTCATGACCATGTGATATTTCAGTTTTTCTTTTTTTAATAAATCTGCAAACATCTTAACAATGCTGTGTTTTTATTCTGTCAATACGGGGTGCTGTGCTGTGATTTTAGCAAATGGCTGCAATATATCAAAGAGTGAAAAATGTGAGGGGGTCTAAATACTTTCCGTACCCACTGTCTATAGGTTAAATAGATTTAAACTCAAAATAAGAAATAGAGTAATATTTATTGTACTGTTTTTTTATTAAATATTTGCATAAAAAAATCTAACAGTTAATCTTAAAAAATATAGCATAGTTTTCAAAAATAACCATAGGGTCATTTGAAAGGACTAGGATTGGGTTATTAAAAAACAAATATCAAACATAAACCTATTTATTCCCATTACTGCAAAATACTGTATGAATATCATGAACAAATATTTTTTTTTTTTTTAATGGAGACTTCTCAAGATTCTGAAGAATAAATGGGACAACTAACAAAATCACATGTAATTTGTGAATGAATGATTCAGTGACTTGTTTCATTACTAGATGAATCAGCATTTGTGAACCATTCCTAAGCTCCACAGAGTTGTGTGATTGGTTTTCATGTCCAATACAGTAAAACCATTTAAAAACAAAAACAGTAAGCAAATCTTAGTTCTTTGTGCAGTTTAATGGCATTTTTGCTCCTGTGGGAGTATTTCAAATACATGCATTTGAAAAGTAGAAAAAACTATTTTGTTTTTCAATACCTTTTTGCATTTAAACACGTTTAATCTTAGTACTTTTGTATTTTAAAAATAGCCTACATGAGGTACAATCAACCTTATTAAACTGCTGGTTTTCTGCAGGGATGGACAGTAGATCTATTTTAGATACAGTATATAGTTGACATTCTATTTTTTTTGTTTTTTAAAAAGTCAAATGTATTTTTTGTTTAAAAATATTTAATATTTGTATTTTTGTAATAGTATTTTGTATTTCAAATTCATGTTTAATAAATCCATCCCTGAACCGGCCTATTTTGTGTAAATGTTGCGCCCGGTGTACTACAGTCAGCATGATAGCAGGCTTCCAGTCTAGACGGCGAGGTGTTCTCGTGTTATTCCGAGACTGTCGCCCTCTGTCGCCGCGGCGCTGCTCGGAGCGAGAGGAAGATGGCGGCCGGACCCGGAGCGGCCAGCGGCGGTCACAGCGGTGTCCGAGGCTCGGCGGCCGCGCTGGAGTCATCGATGGACCGCAGGTTCCAAGGAGTCACCAACACGATGGAGTCCATACAGGGATTATCCTCGTGGTGCATCGAGAACAAGAAGCACCACAGCCTCGTCGTGCGCTGCTGGATGAAGTGGCTGAAGAAATGTGAGTTGCTAACGTTGCTAATGAACACACACACACACACACGCACGCGCGCAAAAATTGACGAATCTGGATAAGTTACACACCTTGTTCTGATGACAATGCATTTTGTGGTGAATGCTCTGAGAAATGTGAGGGTCTGGTGTGTGTCGAGCTGATTTCTCAGTAGAGCGCAGTGCAGGATCATTCTGCAGGCCTTACAACAGAAAGTTTCGCATTCCTGCAGCGTTTAACAGCACTGTGCATGCACAGATATGATGCAAACTCAGTATGCGTGTGTGTGTGTGTGTGTGTGTGGAGCTCAGACAGCGATGCACTGTGCGTACTGTTAGTGCTAACTCTGCTAGTACCAAAGCTTTTCATGCTGCTTCCTCTGTGTTTGATTGCCATCGACAACTATAGACTGCAACATCTCATCAGTATACTCCTAACCAGTCCCGATGCTAAATCTGATAGAAATAACTCTATTCTTTGTCCTGCACACAGTGTTGTTATTCTTTTGTTAGCTCACTCATTTCATGGCCCAGTGCATTAGATATTGAGCATAGCTTGCACATTGAATCTCATTTGTTTATAGTTTGGGATAGCACTGAGGTGGTGTTGGTTGAGCATGCATCACTGTTCTGGGATGCTGTTATGGTTTTTAAGTTCAGTAAACGTGCAATTTTTACAACCAAACATTTTTCTGTTAGTTAACACAGTGAATATGTGAGACATGAGTCGCTTGAGTCTTTTATGCTATTTGATGCTTTGATTAAATGATGCAGATGTGTGTGTTTGAGTGAGAGCAGTGCTGTCAGGTCATCTCCAGCCAGTGACATTGCAAACCGGCTGGAGTTTAACAACACGTAGATCCAGTAGACACGTGTAAGCCAAACCAAATAGTTTAAAATAACACAGTTTTTATATAAGCATGTTGTTTTTTTTAGTCTCCTGAAGGATGTGCATGAGTGTAACTGCACAGGTAATCTCTGTGTAATGCAGGGGTCACCCCAGAAGAACTGCAGCTGTTCATCACTAATGCAAATACTGTGTGTGTGCTGACAGCACACTCTTAACCTCATGCTTTACGTTTCGTTGTGTAACTTGTCCCCAAGTTTCAGTTGTTCAGTGTATGATGTTAACTTTACCCTATATTTGCAAAGCCTGAAATTTTAAATACATTTGCTTTTTTTCAATATTAATTCAATAGAAATATTGAAGTTACATAAGTGTTTGCTCTGTTAGCTCCATCATCCGATCTAAAGGTCACCTAAGATTGGTTTAAAATAAAATACTAAAGAATACTTTCAAATCCACATGTATTCATATTTTAATTTTAGTTTGATCATGAATATAGTTCACTCACCCTTACCCCAGATCATTCACTTCACACAAATATTTACTTAAGTTGATGTATTAGTAACTTCATCTTAAAATAAGTTAATATAAATGTTTCTTTTACTATAGAAACTAAGTTCATATGCAAAAAGGTCAGTCATAAAAATGTCCGCACATATTTTTATTGCTGATTTGATGTAGTGGAGGCAAGGTGTTTAACCAATTATTATTAAGTGAAATATTGTGAATCATATTGCATCGTGAGTTGAGTCAATCGTTACATCCCTATTTTATTCTTACAAAAGTACATTTTTATATTCATAACTTTCTAGCAACCTTGGTTGAATATTACCCTGCTCAAAAATGTCAGTTCCATCATTTCTATCATTTACTTGCCCTCAACCTGTGAGTTTCTCACTGCTCTGTGTTCAGAAATGTGTTACACATGTGATGCATTCAAATACTGTGTGTGTGTGTGTGTATATGTTTTAGGGCTGCACGATTTGGGAAAAATGTCACATTGCGATTTTTAGGTCAAAATTGCGTTTTGCGATACGATATATAAGTGGTTTGACTCAACTTGCTTGTTATGAAGGAGAATGCACACAGATTACTAATACTGCTGAAATCTGTATTTCTCAGCTGACATACAGTATACAGAGCAATCGAGCAACAACTAATTAAAACTAAATTAAACAGTAATATTTAATATTTGTAGCAGGATGTAACATATACTTTGTATATTTCTTCTGGTATGTCGTGTCCAGTGTGCGTATCATTTTCTCAAATCCCTCTTTGCTAAAAGTGCGTTCACACCTGAGGATCTTAGGCGAATATATCTTGCTATTCGTGTGTAGTTGGACGCTTGAACATGTGGAGTTTACGCCAGTTTCTCACTGCAGGCGTTAGCAGGGCGGAAGCAGCGTGTATATTTCCTGGCGCCCTTGTTAACGGATAAGAGCACAAGGGGGCGGAGCAGAAGCACGTAGCAGGTGCAGAGAAATGACGTAAATCAAAGCACATGGCGCACAGTGTTCGGAGAAGAGTGCTGGAAAATACAACAGAAAGATGCTTGTCTATAGTCATGCAGTACAAGCTGTCAGTATGAAAGCACAATCGGTGCACGCTGCTCCTACATTCTGTAATGTAATCGCACAGACTGACATCGCGATATGATTAATCGTGCAACACTACTTTAAATATTTAAGTATAATAAAAAATAAGTAATGTAATGTGTGATGTTAATTGACTTTTGCAATTTTTAAGTTATTTCAGATGAAATTGCATTAAATTACATAAAATAGACCACTGCATAGTTTCTACAACAAACTTGATAAAACAAGAATGCATACTAACCTAATGTTCAGTGGAAATGTTTAAATGAAGGTTCCCTCGTTGATCAGTCTAAGATTACATTTCACAAGTTTTTCAAAGATTTAAAAGTGCACTTACGTGTCTGTGTTTTTATTGATCAAGTGGTAGAGGTTGATATGAACTTTAGAATATATGAAGTACTGAAGATAGTTTTAGAACGAGTAATAATCCCATTAATCTAGATACAGTACATGTCCCTGCTGAAGGTCAGTGAGATGATTTAAAGCTAATATTAATATTAAGCTAATATTATTTTTTGCAGTAATATCAAAGATAAAACTTCAAACTATGTTATTGAATGTAATTGTAATGGTCATGTAGGTGCAATCCTGCAGGTATTAAATGAGCATGGCAGCAGCTGAAAATGAAATGTAAAAATATAATTCATACGGGTCAACATCATGGAATGTGTTTTTTTTTAGTTTTTTTTAATGCATACAGTGCATACTTACTCCACATCCCCAATACAGAAGAAATCTTCCATTAGCAAAGAGATGTAAGAGCACGGCCACGATGGGCGATGTTAGTGATGTAAGAACGGATTAGATTATGGATATACATAACTTAATTGATAGCAACCAAAAACTGTAACGCTCAAACAAGAATATAACGTAATGCAGAAAAGACAAAAAGATCCACTCTGGGTCTAGAATCCTTCCCGAAGTAAATGTAATTCTCTTCGAATTAATACACCCTTTTGATTTGTGTGATCCTCCAAAAAAGGACAAGCCATTCTCATAACTTTCTTTTCTGTTTGTGTGAATGAAACGTGGGCATTGACTGACTGAGGCTAGGGCGAGAAATACCGCTTCGTCTTTATAAAAGGGGAAACCGCTCCTGACCAGGTTAGGTTCAGAGAGTAAGTTACCACAGGAAGTAAAAGTTACCTCTCTTTCAGAACCAGGCTTGACTTACCCTGCTTTCCCGAGTTTGACAAACCTGCCTTTTTGAAACGGAAAGCCCAGAGTTTCTCTTATCTCAGGGTTACCTCCTTTCTGAGACGGGCCCAGCTCTGTGTCGGCGGTAGCCTTGTGGGCAGCGCACAACTACATGTCTTAGTGATCTTCATGGGAAGGTGGCATGTACTGTACTTGCTAAGGATTAAAACTATTATTTAGCATGTTTAGTTTAATTCCACACAGTGTGCATGGCATTGAATTAAACAGCTAATGGTTTAGTTAAACCTGTATCAGAGCTGTGTCTCTGGAATCACAATGACCCAGGTACGATTTGACTGATTCATCAGTGTTGCCAGAACCTGCTATTTAAAAAATAATAATAATAATAATTGAACAAGCAGAAAATAATCCAAACACGATACCAAAATATCACAACCTGCACCTGCCTACTTAATTAACGTTATTAACGAAACAACAAGATGCTTAAAAAGTGTTGCTTTTGAGTGGACATGGCAACCCAATCACAAACAAAACATCATAGTTCTGCTGACGGTGGCAATACCATCTCAGGAAAGCAGCTGCTATGGTTACAGCGATGCTAGTCATTAGGGGTGTGCCAAAAAATCGATTCACAGAAAAATCGAGATTCTCATTTGCAACGATTCAGAATCGTTTTGAAATGTCCAAGAATCGATTTAAAAATAAATAAAATCAGCTGACTGTTCGCCTTCATTTTCTTAACTAGCCTAC
>JAUCNO010001113.1:1005603-1018565 GCA_032353835.1 Enteromius viviparus | reverse complement strand
AATGCGGTCAAGAGAGCTGCCTGGAACTACGTTCGCCGTGCGTTTCCTTGAAAATAATTGCACACCTCAGAACGTTCATCAGCCAATCAGATTCAAGCATTCAACTCCCCATAGTATAAATAAAGTTAATGCACATTATCAGAATAAAGGTTTTTTATGAATTATTTAATGCTCCTATAGCGTTT
This sequence comes from Enteromius viviparus, assembly GCA_032353835.1. Classification (NCBI taxonomy): domain Eukaryota; kingdom Metazoa; phylum Chordata; class Actinopteri; order Cypriniformes; family Cyprinidae; genus Enteromius; species Enteromius viviparus. The sequence continues at coordinate 1,018,380 of JAUCNO010001113.1, read as the reverse complement.
AAAACAGGACATAATAGTGTACTATTTTTACACACTACAGGCTTTTAAATGACCTGTGTAGCCAAAATATGTGTGTTGGAGAACAAATGTATGGTGATGTTTGTATCTTTAAAATCAGTCCATCAGAAAAGTAGTTCTAGGCTATGAAATATAGTATGCGCTGTTTGATTAAATAAAAGTCCTCTTATCTAAAAGTGTTTTTGTGTTTTTCTTTGGTACCGAAATTGGTACCAAAAACCGTGGATTTTCACTGGTATTAGTACTGAATACTGAAATGTTGGTACGGTGACAACACTAGTTGCTTCCTCATTGGACAGTATGATTTCACAGAAGTGTTTTGAAGATTTACTGAGTTCCATTGTGTTGTTTAAATGTTCCATTAATTTTTTTTGAGCAGTGTATTTCACTACAATTCTATTCACACTAATTCCTGGCACTAATGTTATTGTGCTCTAATAACTCTTTTCCCTGTTTTCATTTGTTCTTGGTGCAGCGGATGCCAATCACAGGCTCAATCTCTTTTACCTCGCTAATGATGTCATTCAGAACTGCAAAAGGAAAAACGCTATCATTTACCGAACCACCTTCGCTGAGGTGCTGCCAGATGCCGCCCTGCTGGTCAAGTTAGTGAATCACACACATGTTTGTGCAAGAGTGTGATTAGCGCTGAAGGAGTGACATGCTGGGCTGACTCTGTGTGTGTGTGTTTAGGGATCCAAAAGTGTGTAAGTCAGTGGAGAGGATCTTCAGTATTTGGCAGGAGAGGAACGTTTATCCAGAGGAGCTGATCTCTGAGCTGAAGACCAGTCTGCAGAAGAAAGAAAAAGAAAAGGAGAAAGAGAAAGAAAAAGAGAAGGAAAAGGAGAAAGTGAAGGAGCAACAACCTTCTCCTGGTTAGTTTCTGAGATGTATGCTTCCAGTATTTGTTACTGTGACACACAAATTATTAAAATTACCGTATATAATCAAATTCCACTTGCAATATGTTTTGCGTAGAAGCCTTTATGGGGCCGGAAATTGTCAAGTGTGTATCAGAACAAATAGCTGACCAGTTAATTTGAGTGCATCAAGTAACAAATTATAATATACTGTGTGTATATATATATATTCCTAAGAATAACTTGATTCTGTTATCTTTTCATTTCTGCAGCCCCGGTCAACCCCAAAACTGCTCTAAAGTCTAAAATTGTTGCAGAGTTTGTAGTAAGTCATGATTGACTTTAAATCTAATTAAATTTTAACCTATTGTTATTATAATTATTGCACTAATAATTAATGTATTTTCTCTATTCAGCCGCATGATTTTGTAGAGCGGTTAATGTCTTACAAGAACTCTCTGGACGAAAGTGATTTAAGAGAGAAGCAGTTAGCTGCTCTCAGAGTGGACGTCTGCAGCACAGAGGCCCTCAAAAGGCTAAAAGGTAATGTGATATTTACCAAAAACAGCGCTATATTACTGCTTGGAGGCATTTCAAACTGTCTCTCAACTTACATCCATAGATAAAGCAGGTGGGAATAAGTTCTCAATGGACTTTGAGGAGGGAAGCACAAAGCTGCAAGAATTTGTGGCATTCCTGGAGGGCCAGATAAAAGCAGGACCCCCTCTGCTGGAAGCACTGGGAAACGCGGACATCTTTTACGAGATGCAATACAAAGAGGTCAAAATTGTTGCCAATGTGAGTTGACCCTGATGTCTTTTTGATAAAAAGATTTGTGAATATTCTTGCTTTCCAAATATGACTGATTATTAAAAGAAATATGAAAAAAAAAAGTAAAATTCGCTCTCTGAGGTTAGACTTTTATTCATCTACCAAGTGGACATGGTTAGTGGCTTATTGCTAGTGTCATAGCCAATTATTGGCCTTTTAATGTACCACTGTATCCTCATATTGTGCTTCTGTTAAACCCCTCTTTCCCATAGGCGTATAAAGCTTTTGCCAATCGTGTCAGTAGCTTGAAGCGTAAGCTGGACGCTTTTAAGGGCACATTGCCTAGTCTGGATGAGTCTCCCATCCCTTCCCCTTCTGAAGACGCCCCGTCCCCGACAGGCTCAGAGTCGCCCTTCCATGGCTTGAGCTCCAGGAGTGGTTTGGGTAGTGGGGACGCAAACGGAGGGAGAGGTTTGGAGCAACAGAAGGACAACAGAGATATAGAGGACATGGACATGTCTGAGGAAGAGGAAACGCCTGCAAATGCTGCAATCGTTGGTAAGAGAAAGCAGAGATGAGAGGAAATTTACATGAGTCAAAAATGTAACGTTTAACTGAAATAGTTATTCTTTGTCCTCCAGTTGATGAGAGGAAAGAGAAGTCAAGTCTTCCATCTGCGTCCAAGAGTACAAATGCTACAGAAACAAAAAGCGTTCAGATCACAGCTTCTAAACCATCCCAGATTTTAGCAACTCCAACAAAGACGGTGTCTGTGTCATCAACCAATCAAACACCACCTGCAAACACCACACCCATAACGACCACACCAGTACCTGCCCCAGTCATTAGCCCCTCCCCCCTACAGGTGAACTTGGCCAATGTGGATCTTGGCAAGATCAGCTCCATTCTGAGCTCGCTCTCCAATGCAATGAAGACCAGTGGTGAGTTCTCCATTGTGTTGAGCACAACAGACAAGTCCCAAAGATGAAACAGTCAAACATATGTTGTTTTTAGAATAAGTACAACTATCTCATTCCTTACCAATGTTCACCTTGTTATTGTGTTAGTGGGCATATGCTACACTGATAAAAGGCAGGGGAGTTTGCTCATTGTAGCTCATAACAGCATTTTCTTCTTTCTCAATATTCAGGAGTCAGTCCTGTGTCCCGTCGTTCCCCTGGGACACCTACTACACCCTCCAGCCATGCCTCCTCCTCCAAAGCCCCTCCTTTGACCCCTGGCAGCATTCCCTCATCAAATCCTTTGGCTAGCATCTTGTCTAAAGTGGATTTCTCCCCCGAAAACATTCTGAATGTTCTCACTAAAACACAGACTCACAGCCCCAACCTGCAGGGTAGGACACGTGAATTGTACACTATTGATTTCTAATCTGTTAGTCAAAATAGAAGATGGGGGAAACCTGTTTGAACCAGTAGTTATTCTAACACTAACTAAATCTTTGTCTTGCAGGTTTGTCTTCTCTCCTTTCATCAGCTCGTTCAGGTGCTCTCACCACTCCAGACCCTGGTCCGTCTTCATCTGCCCCTTCTTTATCTACAGCTGTCACCACAGCTACAGCAACCTCCACCACAACAACCCCGACAACTCCAAAGGCCCTAAAGCCCACAGGCAACAATTTCAAGCGAGAGTCAGAGAGAGATAAAGGGAGAGAGTGGGAGAAACTAAAAGAGAGGGAAAGAGAAAAAGAAAGGGAACGAGAAAAAGAAAGAAAGAAAGAATGTGAGGCAGAGGCTGCGGTATTGCCCAGCCTGGAGTCTAAGATTAACAGTTTCCTCCAGGGAAATCCTGGTTTCGGCGATCTTGGCTTGGATGACGTGGGCAGCAATAGCCCTCTCCTCGTCGGTGGTGATAACTTGGATGGCACTCCTGTCCGAGATGAGAGTGGTAGCACACCCACCCAAGATGAAATTATGGACTCGCCCCATGTACTCAGTGAACCCCAGAGTGCAGGTCTGTCTGGAGGTCATAACCTTTCACCTACAGCCTATCACAGTGACCCCTGGGATGCCGTGATCACTCCACGTGAAGCTCTGGGAGAAAATGAGCGGAAAGACCGGGATTATCGCACACCACCATCCTCACGACTTGCGGCCTTTAGCCCAAGTGCTTCGAAACCGGTCAAGGCCATAACCAAAGAGGAAGAAGGGCTAAAAAGAAAAGCAGTTCCATCAGCTGCCATGGTGCAGGATCCGAAAATAAAGGCAAAGATGGATGGAGATGGAGAGAAAAACGCATCCTCCCGCAAACTAAGTGGAGGATCAAGCGATGGGACAAAAGACAAGGAAAGGAAAGCTTCAGCTGACAATGGAGACCACTACCATCGCATTGAGACTCTTGTTTCTACATCCTCCAGTGAGGGAGCACCAATCGAAACCCTTGATTATGGCAACCGCATCCAAACTGTGGAAAGCATCCGTGTGGTTGGAAGAGGCATGAGAAGAGGGAGCAGTGCGGGATCTAGAGTGGGTGATGCCTGGTATGAAGAGGAGGAGTTTATGGAAGCCCCGCCTCCACATCACCCCACAAGTCGCAGTCATGAGAGCTCTGAGGAGTTGGGATTGGTCCCTCCTCTTCCACTTCCTCCCCCTCCTCCTCCTCCTCACCTCCCACCCCCTCTGCAGTATCCCCCTCCGCCCTATCCAAACGAAGACCCCATACGACCTTCTCATGCCATTCCTCAGCACCATCCTCCCCCTCCGTTTTTTCCTTCTTCCATTCCCCCAGTCCCTCCACCCCTTCCTCCCATTCCTCAAACACCACCTCCTTCCAGAGACTTCCCACTTTCCTCAAACTCCACCGTTATGGTTGGTGGTGTCCTTGTACCTATAGACAGAGTTCTACCCTATCCGCCTGCCAACTTCCATCCTGATGGAGTGGGGCATGGAGGTAGCGGTGGCAGTGCCCCTCCCAGAGGCGGCAAACCTCAACTCCCTTCCTTGTTAGGGGAGCCTCCTCGCCCAGGCACGGTGAAAGAGCAGTTCGTCTTGCGCCATACCCCACCTCTTCACCGGCCTGGCACCCCAGGAGTCCCTCCACCCCTCCTGGGCAGAATTCGAGAGGGACCCAGTCCCACACCACCATCACCCTCTACCCCAACCACACCTTCTCCTTCATCCCCTGCTGGGGAACCCCATCCTCATTTGCCTGTCCCCAACCGGCCACCGCTCCTCACCCCAAATCAGAGACCTCGCCGCCCTTCCTCCCCTCTGCCCCTCCTCCAATTACCAAACCAGCATCACACACGTCGTTCCCCACAGTTTCCCAGAGGTTCCTTGCCCCTTAACCGTGAACCCATTCTACCTGGGACAAAGCGTTCTGCTGCTGGTTTTGGCAGTGGGCCTTTCAACCCTCCCAAAAGACCGTTCCTGCCCCCTCGATATTAGCGTCTCAGAATGAGTGCTAAATGGTCTCTGTACAACCTGAATCAAGAAGTGTAGCAAGATGCATCTCCTGCTAATCTCAGCGTGAGAGTTATAGCGCATGTAAACACACATGCATCGACACGCCTTGCCCCATGTTACAGCACTACCTTTCTGAGTGAAAGAAGTTTTCAGATACCCTAAAGGTGAACTACGAGGAGGAGAATATGAAGATCCTGAAACCTGGAATTTGAAGGAAGGCAAAAGGTGGTTATCCTGGTCATTTGGTGTAATGTGAGAAAGAGGTTGTGGAGTGTATGAGTGTGTGTGGTGTCTGGATGACTAGCAAGTAGATACACTGAGAGTAGATCTCTTTCTTTCCGCTAACTGTTCCTTCACTACTTCAACTTATAACTCTTTTCTTTTCTTTTTATGATGTAAAATACTTGTTTATGCTGTTGAGGAGTTACAGATTGTTTTGATTGATTGTTTTTTTTTTTTTGTTAACCTGTTACTCTTTCTCTTTGTGTGCAAAGCCAGTGGATTTCAACTTTTATTCCTGAGTGATTAAATTATTGACAAAGATGTAATGCTGGGCAACCATAATGGCTTGTAGTGATTAAAGCAAAATATAGCCACTTATCAATCTTCACCAAAACGTGAAGATTTAGGCTCACATTGCGTACAGTATAAGCTAACCAAGTGTTCAAGGCTTAACTCCTCGGTAGTTCTGCAGTGCTTTTCAAGAGTTCCTTTGCGCTTTTTTTCTTGATAGAGTTCTTACATGTATTCTGATTAATAAAAGCATTGTGACAAGAAATATTATTGAAAGGAAGGAGACTTTTCTTTACAGGTGGTCTCATGCTTTGTTCAATAGCAAATGTACCAGATTTATTATTTTCTGTCATTTTGTTTTAATTAAGAGCAATTTTGTTCTCTACTGTAAGTCTTCTAACCTTAATGATGTCCGACATATTAACAGAAATGTGCAGAGCTCTGAATATTATTTCCAAATGATAGTTGAGAAAATAATTTCAGTTTTCTCATTGTATCTGTTAATCTTAAGTCAGTTCTTTGTCCCTAGGATGTAAGATAATGAGTTAGTTTAACCCTTTGTCATGTACATGATTGAAATGTGCGAGTTCCTGTCTTTGTGTCCTACTCAAGTCACTTTCATGCAGTGCATTTTCAGGATGTGATGTCACACGCATAGTTCGTTAAACGAAAGCAAATAGTGCATCTTTTCACAGCAATGTTGATACACTGCTTTTCAACAAAATGTCTGTCAATTTAAATGTAAATATAACATGTAAATTGTTGTAGTTCTCATGCATTGTGTAAGAAGTTTCTTCAAGTGCTGACGTTGAATATTTGAGCAGCGTGGTTTGGTGTCTTCATTTGGACAACATTTGCATTTATCGCAAGGAGCATTTCTGAGAACATGCTAACATATAACGCACAAGTAATGACATATAGAATGAATCTGCAGGATGTGCCTGAAATGTGAAACTAATTTGCTATAATTCTATACATTTCTATATACCAGCTGCACCACAGGTTTACTACACAATCTTGATGTAAAATCTGGTTACATCAAAGGTACAGATAGCTGTCTGGGTGGACAGGCTTAACGAATATACAGTACTATTCTCAGAAAACAAAACCTAGTAGTGCTTAATTGTTCTGCAACAACCTTCAGATGTTCCTCTCAACATTATGCCATAACTTCAATTCAGATATTCTATTTCCTGTGCATATACAGAGTTTACATATTGATTATTGCAGACTTGAGTTTTTTGGCCCTACAGTAATGATACTGATTATTGATGGTAAGCTCTTTACTAAGAAACTAAACAAAAGTCTAATTTAAACATCACGTTTTACTTTTTTCCATTTAGGCTATATATCTGACTATTATCCTTGCAGGTATTTGGGACAACAGAGTAATATCATCTCTACACCAATTATAGTGTGTTCTAGTGGATTCCTATTCCTGTAAAGGGAATGTGTCAGACATCTGCACACATATCCAGCTAAATATCATCAGATTAGATGTTATGTCATTTGGAGGAGGTCCTCATTTCTCACACTGTGACATCCCTAATGATCACTGATATTGTATGTGCAACCAAACATTGTCACAGTATTGTACAAAATAATGTCACTGATGGTGAGCAATGATAACTTGATTGTGTGTACATATCTGAAACATTGTGCACTTTTTGAATTTGGCTTCTGTAAGTTCTGTAAACTTCTTATGGCAGTGTAGGCTCATTCATTTTCCTCAGTGTAAACCCTTTCAGTGACAAGTTGATTATGTAAATATAAAACTCGCTTTTCATAGTTTAGCTATACGTGATTCAATATAATGCAAACAGACACTAAAATCAGATATGGCCATTTAACAAGCTGTTGTAACGCACAGTAGTGCACTAGTTTGTTATTATATCTTCTCCATGTTGCATGTCGTCTCTAGGGTCCTGTAGAAGTGGCAGGGTGGTGGTGTGAGTGTAGATTTTTGATTTATTTATTTTTCCTCGTACAAAGACGCATCAGATCAGGCAGAAGTGATGGAGCAGTGTTTCTCTAAATATATTATGTTGCTTTGGTAGTTTTTTCCGCTCAAAAATCTTCAGTGTTTTTTTATTTTTCATTCCTCCGTTTATTTGAATGTGGCGTGCGTTTTGCTGTCACTGAATCCATTTACTTGCGCACTGAGGGGACGCTGGTGACGCACGCCTGCCTTCGCTTCTTATTGGTTGTTTCTCACGCAGAGCCCGCCTTCCTTCGAATTGCTTCGGCGAATCGGGTTTCTTGCTCTGTGACGATGTAATAGTTCCGGTAAAATGGCGGCCCGCTGAGAGGGCAACGTTTGATGTTTGGAGGAGAAATAATGAAGCCGTAGCTTGGAGCTTGTGGTGTAAAATGGTCGTAGTCGGGTTGTGGAGCTGGCGCGTCTGTCAGGCGGCAGTGAAAGCAGCATTGCGCGGCAAAAGACACTATGGGAAGGTGTGCAGGGATGTGACTGATGTCAGGGCAATGATGCTCTGAGACACTGACATCTCATAATGTGACACTCAGCTGCCTGAATGGGCTTCACATAGCATGCATGTGTTTTTGTATAAAGTGAAGGATTTTAAGATTTTTGCAGGGAGAAAACATGCCAAGTAATTCAATGTAATGTTATTATATGTAATAAACAAGAAATGGGACTGATCTATTGAAGCTTAAGATGCTCTGCTGTAGAACATAATCAACAGGTTTCATTCGTGTAGCTTTATTAAAGCAAAAGACACACCGAAGACTGATTCATATTCTTATTAGTTCAGTTTTTTGCTTATTTTATTATTCTGATTTCATCATTTGTGATTAAATAAATGCAGGATATTTTCATTAATGGTCCCACATTTGTGAATCTGTCTGTATTTAAGTGAAGTCCAGTGTTTTGTTTGTTCTCCTCTTTACTGTAGCAGTGCTTGCTCAGTGTCTGAAGGCCTGTCTGTGGATCTCAGACTCACTCGTTCTCTCTCTCTCTCTTCCAGCTGCATCCGTCTCACAGTCAGACCAAGCGCTTACGGGTTTTCCAGTCTCTCTGTGATCGGCATGTGACTGGAGCTGATGAGGGTCCCACAGCATCAAGACAGGATCTGACCATCCGATTGGCTGATGGTAGAGAGGTCAAAGGGTCAGCTGGTGTGACCTCACCATTACAGATCGCCAAGAGTGAGCGGTAAATATAAGCCAACGACTCTATATATATATATATATATATGTAATTATATATTTTTCTCAGTTAAAGGAACACGACACAATTTACTGGATGCACCCATCAGAGGGCACTGATTGGTTTGAAACAGAAGCTAAATCCTGCACAGCAACCTCTTTACAAGCTCTTGTAACATCTAGCTTACCTATTAAAATAGTTAATTATACATCAAATCCAGTTGTTCATTTTACTCTTAAAATATGGACTCAACTACGGCAGCATTTGAAGTTAAGACAAGCACTCTTGTTTCAGAGTCCAATATGCAATAATCATGCATTCCTTCCAGCAAAGCTAGACTCTGCATTTAAACAGTGGCAAGATAAGGGCATTTCTCGGTTCAGCGATCTTTATATTGATGGTATTTTTGCAAGTTTTAATGATTTGCGTTCCAAATTCACTCTTAACCCTTTCACACGTACACCTTTAAATTACATCTCTGTTATCGTTCTGGGAAAAGACTATATAATTGTGATCAGTGTGACAAAATATTTTTTTAGGTCAGATGCCTTGAAGAACCACCTGAAAGCTCATACAAAGGAGAAGTCCCACATTTGTTCTTTGTGTGGGAAAAGTTTTAGTGAGCTGGCAGCATTAAAAAAAAAAAACACCAGAAAAAAACATAAAACAGAATAGAAATGCAAAACAACGACAATGCATGCAGCATTTTCTATAACGTTTGCGTGTCCTACAAGAAACAGTGTGGGATGCTGAATACCAAGTGGTTGCTATGGTAATGAACATCAACGCTTTGATCAAGTCAGATGAGATTGGGCAACTATCTAAACTTTGTGGGCTCATGCATGTGTTGCATGAAAGTGACAGGTAATAAACTCAACAAATAATCAACATGAACATCAATTCATTTATGTGTAATGGCTTTAATTTCTTCATAAATGCCTGTGATTTCATGTTTAATTTCTGATGGAATATATATTCCTCTTTAAATCTGTTCAAACGTCTTGGTAGAGTAACCGCCTGGTAAGTGGTACAAATTAACAAGACTATTTGTGATAAATGATCTGAAATCATCATGTGGTGCTTTTGCGTGGCCTTGACCAGTAGATGGCGCTAGGGTGCCGTCACTGCCGTCAATGCACAAGCCTTTTTTTAACGTTTTAATCATTATTTCAAGAAACTTTCTCGTTATTACGAGATGTTTTGTCATTGAGTCCTATGCATATTGTTACCCATTGCCCCCTACAAACAATGCCTCTGGGTGACTATACAAAAATGGCTTGTAGGCTACTGAAGGTAACCCCATCTAAAAACAGTCACAATGAGGTATATTGGAAAACGCTTGTCAATTCAGCACTATAGTAACTAAATTTAAAGCTATTAGCCTAATACTGTACAAATAACCTAATGTTTGGGCAGAAATGTATTTATTATAAATGTTACTGTTATTATTTATTGGGGAATATGCTATGCTATTTTAATTTCATAGAGGATATTTTGTAGTTTTGTTCCCTTTTTTATTTTTATAATTTTACTATTTACTTATTTATTTCAAAATAACCATGGTAATGAGGACCGTGGTTTTACTTCTTGTGACCACCATCCACAAGTCAGTTCAACTTTAGTGTCATTACTGAAGATATATAGGGTAACCAAAATGGTTTGGTAACATTTTACAAAAACCTCTTTTGTGTTCAACAGAAAAAAAGTCATAATGTGATTTTGAGAGGTCCTCATATAAAATTTAGAGCACAGGGCCCAGAAGTCCTCTCTCTACATGTTAATGCTCAGTCCCCTCAAAAGATAAAAAGAAGGGGAAAAAGGGAAAGAGAGGGAGGGAGAAGCTAGAAACATATCCTGAAAAGCAGAAAAACAGCAGCTGCTGCAGTTAAGAAAAAAGCAAGCAATGTATTAGATGTAAGAATTCATTAAATTGTATTAGTGTAATTTGGGGTTTGTTTGTTCTCAAAGCTTTCAGAGACTACATTTGCTTTGCGCATGTTTTAGAAAACAGTGTGAAAAGTCCTTACATTTATAAAACCAAGTAACTGTTTAAATCATAAAGCTGAACTAACGTTTATTTGGTTGCATTTCATTCAGTGCAATGTTCATGAAATAATGCTGAAATATAAAATACACTGAAATGTTAAAGCAGCTCAAACGAACAAGTCTAGACAAGTTAACTCAGTTCTCATGCATTATGAAGCGTAACTTAATCCATTTTTTCAGAAACCTATCTTAGCCGTTTTTTCACGTTTTCTTACATCTCATCCCGCTAAAATGTTCGCAACAATAAAGTGTGCCTAAATTAATTTAATCTAAATTAAATTTAAATCTAGTTTTATATATATATATATATATATTTTGGTGTCACTAAAACGCTGTCGTAGTAATTTTTTTCATAACACTCTAATAAAAGCTCTTGCTCCACTTGAGAAAAAAAATTGAGCTCTCTCTGACATTTTTTCAACCAATCGAAGGGGCTGTGATCAGTGTTTCTACATGCCGGCTTTTAAACCAACACACAAACGCACAATAATCCTAGTGCTTTATTAATCATCAACAACAGGTGTGCTCAAAGAACCAAATTAGCCACATCCTAATTAGCACAATGATCTCATCTTAGATGTCTCAATTCATCTTGGTTGTATCAAGATGTACGAAGAACGGACCCCTGGTACTGACCAGTGTCAACCCTGCTTAGCTTCAGTGGGCAACCAGGCTCGGGCTGCAGGGTGATATGGCTGTGGACATCTAAAACTGGGTATGTACTTTTAGTGTTGAAGTTTTTTTTTTTTTCTTTAAATGAATGTGAAGACTCACATTACATGTTTTTATGTCCTTTAGATCTTGGAATGGGATACATGCCAAAAGGTAAGGAGGCCTTTGACAGCTGTGCAGACACTGTACACTTTGTTGTATACAGGTTTTGCAGAAGGAATAATAATGAGACCGCTATCATTGTTGTGTGTTATTTGTTGTTGTGTACAGTGACCTTGAAATACCCTAAAAGCTCATTTAAATAAATATTTGTTGTTCTATTGTTTTCTTCAGCTTTAGTTCTATACTCCCAACACTGCATGTCATGGTGTATTGCCCACTATTGTATTTGTGAAGTGTGATCTCTATCTGTTTTTTTGTCTTATTCTTGTAATAACTTCCCCCTTTTTATTGTAATAAACTTGATCTTTTGTATCTACATCTACTGCCAATTTATTGTGACCTAAACTGTGTTGTCCAAAACATAATTTAAATCATAAAGTGCCCTGTGCGAGATCCAGGGTGGCGTAGTCGTGCTATATTTTCACAGTATAGTGTAGTATTCCCACAATACTATATACAAACATCCTGACTCCACCCTCTCAAGGTACACAACTTAATGACATGCATACTGTAGGTCTATTTACAGGCCTGAGGTGAGAATAACAAAATACGGACAGAAAATTAGTCTCTTTAATATTGATTAGTAAAGTTGAAGATAAGATGCTCAGCTCTCAAACTGCTGTTCTGCTTTTAATTCCAAGATTTCCACAATTTCAAATTTTTTGTTTACAGCTTAATTTCAATAAAGGTCCTTTTATACAGGAGAGGAAGTTATGTATAATGCGAGAAGAGTAGCACAACACTGTCATTGATTGGCCTAAAACACTTAAAACAAGAACATATATTACATACACAGCATACTCAATGGCGTTTAATGATTTGAAGTTCAGATTACATTTTCATTAACTTTTTTTTTTTTTAATTAAGTGTCAGTATTACGTACATGCTCTCTTTAACTTACATAATGTTGACCAGCAGGTGTCGCCAGAGGAGGGTGATATTAGCACTAATTTGGATAAGCCTCCTTTCTGCCATTAATATTATGCACACAGGGTGATTATTAATATATATATATATATATATATATATATATATATATGTAGCCTATATATATTAAATGAGGTATATTGCAAACCGCTTGTCAATTCAGCACCATAGTAACTACATTTAAAGCTAATAGCCTAATATTGTACAAATAACCTAA
>JAUCNO010001113.1:977724-1005503 GCA_032353835.1 Enteromius viviparus | reverse complement strand
TTCATGTATGTATTTATTTATTTTTTATTTGATTTCAATTTTACTTTTTGTAATTATTCATTTATTTTTCAATTTTTTATTCAACTATTGTACATCCATCTATGTCGTATTCTAACCAATATCACTATTAATATTAGGCAGTATGTTCTGGGTTGGTTGGGGAGGGTTTAAAAATGTAAAATATAGTCTCTGTACAAATAATATCATTTGTCTTTGGAATAATAAAAAAAAAAAATAAAAAAAAAAAAGGAACACGACACTTGGGCTCATTTTCATCATTGAATCTGATTAAACTATTAGCAGCATGCTCAAAAATGACCAAACACTCTCAATATTCTTCCTGTATAACACTCGACTCTCCTGTAGTTACAGCATGTACTAAAGAAAAGTTAACATTTTCTAGGCTCATATAACTTGGAACTATATTCATTCGAGCTTAATAATCAAGGAACTATCCTACAGCAGGTGTGATGATGGGGACTACTTTCAGGCACTGTATCAAAACTCTGGTCATTTTTCAGCGTGATGCTAATTGTCTAATCCAGGGGTCATCAAACTTGATCCTGGAGGGCCGGTGTCCAGCAGAGTTTAGCTCCAACTTGCCTCAACACACCTGCCTGGAAGTTTGGAGTATACCTTGATTAGGTGCTTCAGATGTGATTGATTGGCCCTCTAGGGCTGAACTTGGTGACCCCTGGTCTAATCAGATACAGTGACGAATCTGAAAAATGAGCCTATTTTCCAAAAAAGGTTGCGTTTTTATTTAAGTAAATCCTCCATTATAATGATTTTTGTTTTGTTTGCTAATTGTTATTTCTATGAAGTGTGTGTTGGTGTGTTCAGTGTTAAAGGTGCAGTGGTGGGCAGAGTGAATGGAGCTCTGTGGGATCTGAGTCGCCCTCTTGTGGAGGACTGTGAACTGCATCTGCTGGGTTTTGACTCGCTGGAGGGCAGGCAGGTACAGCCTTAAACCTTTCAAAAGCAAGCTCGAGTAATATTTCACCATAAATCCAATTCTAGTGTTTGACATGTGGCCTGAGCATGTGAGGCGGTGCTGATGGAGGTGTGTGTCTCTGCTGTAGGTGGTGTGGCGGACGGGAGCGTGTGTGTTAGCGAGCGTGATAGAGAATCACTTCAGCGCTCGTGTGTGTCGAGAGGGAGTCTCAGACGCCGGCCTCTACTGTGATTACCAGCTCCAAAACAAGTAAACACTTCCAGCTCCTCGTATTAGAAGTGCATTACTCAGTAATGAGTGAAACAGGCTCAAGCTGCAGCGCTGTGTGTCGTAGCACGCTCTCTCTGTCGGACGTGGAACAGAGCTGTAAGCAGATGGCAGCTGGGAAGATTCCCATCGTCAAGCTCGACGTCACGCTACAGGACCTGAAAGAGATCTTCCAGGTCAGCTTTTCCTCTGGCTTTTGACCTTCACAGTGTTATTGGATTGGACTTACTCGTGTAGATAAAGCATGAAAAACTCAGTCGTGCAGCCCTACTGTAATCTGTGTGGAAACTTTAGCCTCTGAGATGATTATATTGGATTCAGAAGTGCGTTGTTTAATCGTTGTGTGTGTGTGTGTGTGTGTGTGTGTGTGTAGGAGGATGCTGTCAGGCTGCAGCTGGCTGAAGAGCAGATGATGCGGGACACACTCAGTGTGTACAGGTCTGAAGTCTCTAAGTGTCCTGCTGGAGCAGATGGAGTGTGTTTGGTTTCTGATGGGTGTGTGTGTGTGTCTTGGCAGGTGTGGAGACAGTGTGGGTGTGTGTTCAGGTGTTCTTCTGCCTCACACAGGCTTCCTGAAGGCCTTTAAGATGCTGCAGGTAACGCTCACTCTTCTGCTCAGTTAGTGTGTGTGTGTGTGTGTGTGTTTGAGTAGCGTGTTCTGTTGTCATAATAACAGTGTTGGTGTTGTTGCATGGTTTCCATAGCAGCTTCCTGTTGATGGCATTAATATCTCCAGCTCTTCCCGTTTCTCACTTTCCCTTCTCTTTGCACACACTGTCCTTCTCTCTTCAGGGCCATGACACGATACCTAGTTCAGCTTTACTCATGAAGCAGTGTTTCTGTGGAGTTCAGACTGCTCTTGATGTTTATATATTCTTATATCATCTTTCTTAATTTTTCTAATTATGTAGCTTTTGTGAATTTTCTTTAAGTGACAGTTTTTGTGTTTATATGTATGTAGTTTTTATTTTAGCAAATATTATTTTAAGTAACAAACCAATTTTTTTTATATTTATTTATTTTTTGCTTAGTTTTAGTGAACTATAATACCTCAGACTGTGTCCATATCAGAATAAAAACGATGCTCATAATCTGGTCTTACTCATAACTCTTCCTGTCCGCTCTGTCTCAGGTGTCCCCTGTAACTCTGTCCGGTTCGACAGAGGCGTCAGGCATCCTCAGGATGATCGGTGTGGCGTTCCCAGGAGAGAAAGAGCGAGAGGAATGGGAGAGAGAACAGGAGGAGGCCAGAAAGAGAGACCACAGGAGAATCGGGAAGGTGAGCGCTGTCAAACACAGATCCTCTGAACAAACATGAACACAAACCAAGCTTTTTATGTCATACTCAGATGTTGTTCTTGTCTCAGGCGCAGGAGCTCTTCTTCTTTCACGATGTCAGTCCTGGCAGCTGTTTCTTCCTGCCTAAAGGAGCTCATATATACAACACGCTCACTGACTTCATAAAGGTGCGCTTTATAGAGAGGCCACAGACACACTGCAGCACTTACAAATGAAACCTGATGCGTTTTTAGCTCTCAGTCATCATTGGATTGCGTCGCTGTATGTGTTTTGATAATTCTCGTCTTACTAAGACATATATCAGTCATCACTATCTCTCTACTGATACCAACTATCATAACAATCTCATTGATTCACAGATTTCCATCCGCATCTGCACCTAACCCTAGCTCAGTTTGCATCTCTAGATAAAAAGCAGCAGATTTAGCATCTATTACTCAAACACAATTCCATAAACTCATGTAGCCACTTCCTCTTCCTGTCAGAGTGAGTACAGGAGGCGGGGCTTCAGCGAGGTCGTGACCCCGACGCTGTACAGCACGTCTCTGTGGGAGCGGTCGGGTCACTGGGAGCATTACAGTGAGAACATGTTCACGGTGACCTGTGAGCCGCACACCTTCGCTCTCAAGCCCATGAACTGCCCCGCGCACTGGTCAGTGCAACACCTACACACATCATCAAACCGGGAGAGGAAATGGGTGTGAGGGAGATCACAGAAGCCATCAGTTTCGTATAAAAATAGAGTTGTTGTTTTTTTGTAATAAGCATTAACACACGTCAGACTGCTCCCCATAAACACTCTCAGGTCTAAAGAAACCCCGAATGTTTGCTCGGTGTATGTTATGAAGTGATTTACTGAAATCTCAAGACCGCTGTCAGATGGTTTCTTCATGTGAGAGAGGAATCTGTGCAGCGTGATGTTCGAGCAGCGCGGGCGTTCGTGGAGAGAGCTTCCCATCCGCTGGGCAGACTTCGGCGCGCTGCACCGTAACGAACACTCGGGGGCGCTGGGGGGCTTGACCAGGGTCCGCCGCTTCTGCCAGGACGACGCCCACATCTTCTGCACACCTGAACAGGTACAGTTTCACACCGATTCATGTACTGCTGCAAACACACCTCAGAATACTGCATGAGTGCGTGGATTCCTAAGGTTTCCCCCAGTTTTTTAGGAGATAATGAATGCATTTAAGAGTTGTTGTAATTGATGGTAGTAGACCAAGCACAAGCAGCTGTCTTCTGATTTCAGTTATTGGCCAATGCCATATTGTAGAGTACAAAATTATTCATGAAAAAACTGCCATATACCGTACAATAAAACACTGAAAATATACGTTTACATGTTGGTGAATTCAAAAAATCTGTGAGCAGTCTTAAAGAAAGAATTAGCTGACTACCTTTTAAGGCTAGTCTTAACCTTTTATGCAGCCGGCCCCAGATGTGTCTTCTTATGACATTACCCTTAGTTTCCATTTGTGTTTCCAAAAGTAAGGGCTTTGAGTTTCCTCTCTCTTCATTGGTCTTGAAGCAGTGTTATTGTGCAGCTCTTGCTTTGGTCTTCAGTGTGAAGGAATCTGTGTTTGGACTGATGTGTGATGTGTTGTAATGTCAGTGTTTATACTGTGTGTCGTACACACCCTTCAGTTGTTTATGCGCTGCTGCTTCTCTTTCCTGTGTGTTCAGCTGGAGGAGGAGATCACGGCGTGTTTGGACTTCGTGAGGAGCGTGTATCGTGTGTTCGGTTTCTCCTTCCACTGTCTCCTCTCCACGCGGCCCGAGCCCTGTCTGGGAGAGCCCGCCCTCTGGGACGCTGCAGAGCAGGTGCACCTGTCAGTCAGTCTGTAGCGCTCGATCTGTGTATGACATCATAGTACCGCAAGCTGGATTATGAAGAGCGTACGGAAGCAGCCGTCTAAGGCTCTCGTGGGACTTTGATGTCACACAGCGGTCGGTCGCTGCAGCGCTGCTTCACATTCAGCACACGTTATAATATTACAGGTTTTATTGAATATTGTCAGTTTTTTCACACTTATATACATATATAAGATGACAATATTCAATAAAAATTATATATATATATATTTTTAGCTTACATTTATTTTTATTTCAGATTTATTTTCAGTAATTTGTACCAAGTATTAGTAACCAAGACAATATGTTGTAATTTTTTTTTCTTTTATAATACTTTCATATTTCTATTTATCTTGAATTTATTTGTATTTCAGTTTTAGTACAACTTAAACATATTTTTGTTAGTTGCCAAGGCGACATTTTTGAATTAGTATTAAGTTTGTGTATATATATATATATATATACACACACACACGTACTGTATATATTTGGGGTGGCACGGTTCATGAAAAAAAAAAAACGAACCATTCGGTACGCTGGTCTCGGTTCGGTGCATGCATGCGTCGCACGGTTCGACGGTTCATGACATGCGCAATGAAGCCTCGTGCCCCGTATGTGACGTCAGTTTGGTTCTCTTTCGCGTGAAAGAATGAGTTGTCTACGGTGTGGAGAGAGTGCTGCAGGTCACAATACTGTACGTGTAGAAATGGCAAGTGGGAGAGAAAAGGAAGGCTGCCCGGTGGATGCGCCAGCGTCGTATAAATCTGGTGTGGGAAGATTTTGGATTTCATGTTACCTGTTAGAGGATGGGTACCCGATGGGCTCGGTCACAACAGCGTGAATGTGAGTTTGTTACAACGGCGCTTTTCCCCCGTGTGCGCTGATGCTCTCATCCGTTGACATTTCCGAACGCCTTCCTACAGTTGCTTAATAAAAGCGGGCTTTCCACACAAAACAGTGCATGTGTCATTAGTATGAGAGAAAAATTGGGTTACAGCTCTGTCGGACGCGGGCCGGGCATTTTGTTTGTCATTTTCTAATTCAAACTTTTTATTTTAGATGGTTACCAAGGCAACATTTGTAACTTGAGTTGTAAGCTCGTGTTTATCGTCTTATATCTCATTCAATTCAGTTTAGCTTTACTTTCAGTTAGTGATATCAGTTAGAGAAGACAACATTTCAGGATTTTTTACATTTACTTCATTTTCTGTTTTAATCTTAGTTCTTCAAATGAATCATTTTGCTTGGATAGCTTTGAAGGCAACATTTCTATTTATTTTAGGTTGAATAAATGTGTATTTTGTTTGAATGCATTAATATTAATACTAATTAATGATGTTTTAGTCATTTTATACTTTCAACCAACTTCAGTTAAAAAGAATAGCATCGTGTTTTTGTTTGTTTTTTTAATTAACTTTTATTTTTGTATGTAATATTTGTTCAGTTTTGTTTCAGTGTTTGTTTTCTTTCACCTTTCACTAGTTTAGCAGGTGCTGGAGGATGTTTGTGTTCCTGCAGTGCTGTTCCTGTCTGAACTTGTACCAGCACACACACACACACACACACACATACACACACACACACACACACACACTGTAAGAGTAGGGCAGGTCCGAACAGACGGGTAGCGTGTCAGAGATTCATTAATGTTGATCAGGGTCACGGTGTGGAATGAGCAGAAGAGGGAAACGAACAGCCAATCAGAGACGAGTGAGCAGTATATAAAGCACACTACAGGAGCTCTTCAGGGATAGTCTGCCCAAGATCCGAACCTGAAGAGGACAGTGCTATGGAAGAAATGCTACAGAAGTCTGTAGCTACTGCTAATGTTTGGGTGAACTGTCCCTTAGATGTATAACATAGCCAGGGCCTTTGGTTTGTGATGATGGATGTGTGTTCCAGGCCGGTCGTCTGGTATCTTTGGGTTAAACCGGGATACAGTAATATCTCTCCTAGCACTCTCTCCCTCAAACTAATGCTCCTCTCAGCCGCGCATGTTTTGGGATTATTGAATTAGATATTTACAGCACATTCTTTTAGTAGTTTCCAGGGCCGAAGCCGCACACACACACACTCCAGGGTTTCCTCTGTAACGTGTGTCTCTTGTGTTTGTCCCGGAGCAGCAGTTAGAGAGCAGTCTCAGGCAGTTTGAGGAGCACTGGGAGCTGAATCCCGGAGACGGGGCCTTTTACGGACCAAAGGTGAGGCCTGATGTGTTCTGGCCAGACACTGCATGAAAAATGAATTTCTCACTCTACATGTCTGTTTAAAATAAACCTGTGAAGCAAAATGATGACAACGTGCACTTACATATTCACATTCATTTAATATTGAAGTCTTTTGACTCATCAGTAACCCATATAGATTCAGATACGGGCTCAATGTGGGGTTTCTGTTTTTGTAGAGGCGGGACTCAAAATGGCAGAATTCATGGTTCAGAGCCAAAGTGTTATTTTACAGAGATCAGTAGGTCTTTTAGTAAAATCTGGTGACTTCAGCAATCTTTGTGCCGTTATATGCCAGTGTTGACCATTCAAAAACAAGGAAAGAGCAATTTTCAAGCGTCTTTCTCCAAAATTTAGGGGATTTTGCTCGAAAAGTATTAAGGCTTAATCTTATGGCCCTTTTTGATTTTGGGGCTTTCTTGACGTCTTCATTTTGAAGGCCCTGTATGGTTCAGTTCCAGAGAGATGGGATTTCAGGAGTAAATCATTGAATCGAGCTGAGGCATTGAGTCAAAATATGAAAAAATATAATACTACTTTTCCTTTAAAGAGGAATGTTTGAAGAACTAATTTCCTTCTGTCATAACAACTGCACTGAAATACCATTATAATACTCTTCATCCAAAGTTTGCATGCCTATAGCTCAGGAGCTATTTTACATTCTAGTTCTTAATAAACATTTCTTTTGGTGTCATTCAGTCCCAGAGATGGAGGGCCTCCACATTGTTGAATATTACCCAGTGATCTTTGTGGATAAAGTGGTGAAGTGTCTGAAAGGTGGTAGATTGGCTGTAGAGTTGATGTTTCTGAACAGATGGGACACATCAGATTCATTAGCTTCACACTTCTGCGGCTCTTCTATCTTCATGTTCCTGTAGAGCAGTAAAGCTTGGGGTTTTTAGGTGACTAAAGAGACATTTGGTGTTTAACTGGGGTTTCATTTAGGTCTTTCTCAATCTGTTCAGATCGACATCCAGATCTGTGACGCTCTCGGCCGACAGCACCAGTGTGCCACGATCCAGCTGGACTTCCAGCTGCCCATCAGATTCAACCTGCAGTACATCGGGTAAGATCTCCTCAGACCCCAAATCTGACTGAAATGGCACAAAATGGGAAATTATATCCATTAACCACTAAAAGCATTAAGAATTTTTGATTCTAATTAAACGCATCCTGGTATTTTAATAAACGTATGTGTTTTAGTTCCTGTCATTCTACAACAAATCGTTACATTTAATTGAATTTGGAGATTTCGTTTCAATGTTACTTTTGTTTTGATTTTTTATTATTTTATTAAATTAGAAATTATATATGATTGTGTAGTTTTTTTCAGTTTTATTTATTTTAGTACTTTAGGAATATGAAATATACATCATAAATGCACCTGTAGTTAGTGTTTGTTTATAAACAATGGTTATTAATTTTCTGGCCTGTACAAATTTGTTTAAAGCGAAACAGAAACTACCGGCGTGTGGAAACATGCGTCACACACTTCCTCAAATAATCTCCTCACTAAATTGCATTATAAGTCACTTTAAAATATGAGTCACAGTGTATTATAGATGATTAAAAAATGCAAATATTACGGGAAAATGCAGTAAATCGGAGGCGGTACAATACTCAAATTTATCACGTACTTTAGTATAATGTCTATGATATGAGAGAATGATCTGTTGAAGATTTTATTTCAGCCCCTGTAAGTGTCATGTGATTGACTTCTGTGTGTGTGTGTGTGTGTGTGTGTGTGTGTGTGTGTCACAGGGCTGATGGACAGATGCACCGGCCAATCATGATCCACCGGGCAGTGCTGGGGTCTCTGGAGAGGATGATCGCTATCCTGGCCGAAAACTTTGGAGGAAAATGGTGTGTGTGTGTACTTGTGTACGCTTCATTTTAAGGATTAAATTTCCTCACAAGAATAATAAAACCTGTAGGGACCTTGAATATAAAACATAGTAAATGATATTAATCTGGATGTGTAAGAATGCAAACAGGTTTTCTGTAAGGCTTAGGGGATATTAAATACTGTTTGGTCAGTACAAAGGTAATAGAAGTCTATAGAAAGTTCCCACAATTCACAGAAACAAGCTTGTGTGTGTGTGTGTGTGTGTGTGCGCGAGGGTAATCTTCTGTCTTTTTCAGGCCTTTCTGGCTGTCTCCGGTGCAGGTGATGGTGCTTCCTGTAGGGGGCAGCAGTGAGGCGTACGGACAGGAGGTCAGAGGAAACGACTCTCTGCACAAACTTTATTAATATCATCATAAACCGTTTATGAGTGTGTTGTGTGTTCTCAGGTGGTCTGCAGACTGAGGGAAGCTGGGTTCATGGCTGATATCGATGATGATCGTGGAAACACTTTAAATAAGAAAATCCGCTCTGCTCAACTCGCCCAGTACAATTATATCTTCGGTACGGATTCGTTCTGATGTGTTTTCATACTGAGATGCTGTCTTGTGTCCCAGTTTATTTGTGCGGTCGAATGCGGTGGTTAAGGGTTTAATTGTTTCCTGCTGCTGCTACACATGTAAAGAATCGCTCTTCTGGGGCCTGTTAGGGAAGGACTGGTTTATCTGACCTTTTCCTGTGTTTGTCATGCAGTGCTGGGAGAGAAGGAGTGTGTGAGCGGCACTGTGAGCGTGAGGACGAGAGCAGGGAAGCAGCTCGGCCAGAGACCCCTACAGGAAGTGATGCGCTCACTGAACGAACTCAGACAGACACGCAGCAATCTGGAGGAGTTTTAAACAGCATCACAGCTTCAGCAGAAACACACACATCCACGTCCTCTCAACCTGATGTGCTCTTATTTGATGTATAATAAAATAAGAAGTAACTTTTAATATTCAGTCTCTGTTTACCTGTCATGTTTTTGTTTTTTTATCTCTGGTCCATACAAAAAAATTAGATTAGGATTCATTAATTTATGTATCTTTGTATCAGTATTCATTATTTGGAAAACTGGCCTTTAGTATTACAACATAAATACATTTTTTTAATTACATTTTAAATACTACACTATATCTCTCACAGGGTACAAATGTGTCCCAAAATATATAACATTTATATTTTTTAAGAAGCAAGGAAGTTGGTAAGAGGATCAAATACATTTAGGAGTCCTTTACATAAAAATTTATGTAATTTAATTAATTTTCAGGTCTTAAAAGTAAGCATTATATTATGATGACTGTTTAATAATGTTTAATATTATTATATATAGCATATTTTTCATGTTTTTTCTCTGGATCAATATTTATTGAATATTTTTAAATGAATATTTTTACATATTTCCTTTTGGCTTTAGTGTAATATAAATATCAGTTCATTATATATTTATTTTTATTTAATGTATTTTGGTCAGCTTTTCTCAGAGTATAAATTAATTATATAAAATAAATGATGTAAAATTATATAGCTGTGTATTAATTTTTTAAGAAGTGAGGTCTTTTGAAAGAGGATCATATTTCACATCAAAGTTAAAATAATGTAAAATCACAAAAAACTAAAATTGGTTATTTTTGCTAATAAATGGTTGAGCATAGTATTGTTAGGATTAGTTTCAAATGGTTTTGGAAGACCGACGTCATGATACTAGGTTAGTTGCTAACACATTACTAGGTTATTATCCACAAGCAAACGATAGTTATCTAACAATGCTTGTGGGAAACACACAAGCTTGCTATGACACGGCCCCACCTTCAATCATGATCCATTAATAGTGTGAATTATTAATAATTCCTTTTATTTGACCTTGTCTCTGCTGCAAGGCCTTCAAATAGTTATCCATTCGTGTTAATTCAGAAATAGCAGCATTAGTGTATGAAAATAACTGATGTGCTTCAATAGAGAGCAGAGCTGAGTGTGTGACTAAAATAGGAGTAATTCATAGAAGGGTGTGTGTTGTTGATGAAACAGGATAAAGCAGCACAGGTCAGGGACGCCAGAGACCCGCTGCTGTTTTTACCTTATTAGAAGAAAGGCGTCAGAATGGAAAGGACGTGACTCACATGACCGGAGCGGGTCACACCCCAACAAATGTATACCGGATCCACAAAGGGCACCAAAAAATACTTTACAGGCGTCTTATCTGATGCACGTCTGAAAGAGGGTGACATGCTGGAGTGTGTGACGGGGTCATGGGACTTTAGGATGCTTTCTGCAGACCGAAGCCAGAAAGAGAAAAACACTGAGATCTGAGCATGTTCACGGCCTGGTTCTGCTTCCACCGGACCTGAGAGAAGACGTCTGCTACCATCGTTTCTCATGGATTGACTGATAGCTCTGGGGTTGCCATGTTGAGGGAAATCAGGAGTTAGTACAGAGCGTTGTGCGTGAACATGATCTACTGTGACATAAACATGTATTTACTCATCTCACCTGCACACAAACTCATTCAGTGTTCCTCAAAATGATAAAAACATAAAAAAAATATTATTTATGTATTTAATCACATTTTCTTGATAAATGTCTTTGCTTCTGGCCTTTGAGGATCCAGGTAAACCGTACTAAGCCAAAGTAACACATTTGTTTATTTTAGTTATTGAGTAGTGTTGAACTTTCTTCTACTGTGTCATATTCTTCGTGTCTCTCTACTCTACTGACATGAATTCACGTTTCCTTCAGCCTGAGGTGGATTCATTTCACTTTTGGTGTGAAAGAGCTTTTTGTATAAAAACTCGGAGTAATGCAACATTCCTCTCCATAACTCAATATTGTAATGCATTACTTTTAAAAATAACTTTCGTCCGGGGGAAGCGGTCATACGTGGTATCTCAGTCAAGACACATACGGAGGTTATGTGGGCCCTTACCTAAGGTTGAACAGCAATCTCCAAAAAATAAAAAAATAAAAAAATATATTTAAAAAAATAAATAAATAAATAAATAACTTTCCTCAGCACTGTTGTAGAATTAACAACTTTATAATGTAATAGAGTTTGGTTAAGCCCCGCCTCTGCAGAAGATGATCAACGCCTGCTTCTACACAGCTGCCTGTTTAACTGATGCTGATCAAACCCGAGAAGATGCCAGGCTGTAATTGGTGCCAAACGCAAAGCATTGAGCAAAGTCTGTGAATACTGATGTGCAGTATATATGTGATTTTGTTTGTGTTTGCAGAATTTTCAGGAAAATAATAAATTTTTGGTCCATTTTGGAGTAAGGCTGTAACAACACACTGGAAAAAGTGAAGCGCTTGATACGATTATAAGGGAACCTCAGAGAACAGTACACCGTAAAAGACACAGTTCATGACCCCTTTAAAATAATTTACTTGCTCTTGGAGTCTGAGAGCCAAAAACAGAAAGTTAGCTCATGCTGGGGATGCATATCTTCCTCTCACAAGCTCAATCTTCATTCAGTGCTGCAGAAGTTCACATGCAGGGGTATTTTAGGCCTGCAGTGGTTGAGGAGTGTTTACAGCTCTGTGTGCGTGAGGCGGTGCGCTTCATAGTATATAAGTACGGCACAGGTTTGCTAGGGCTGCATATAGATGTGTAAAACCCTTCTGAATAAGAGTGGTGACATTGACATGAAGGGAGGGAAACGGCAGGCCTTCCTGAGTTGATCTGAGAAGGTCTGACTATCAGTGAAAGCATGTCAAGCAGGACTCGCTTAAAATAACCTCCCGCTGTGCTCCCTCTCCCTGATAAAAATACACCAGTTCGGTTCACGGCCACTCAAACAAAAACAGGAGGTCATTTCCTAATTTGTCATTCATGATTCAGCGTGACTTACCGTACACTGGTTCGGTATTCCCATCCTCCTGAAGTAGCCTTACGATAAGAGCGTGGTTTTAAGAGCACAGTGATCATAATTCATGAATCACCTTGGTTTGGTTAGCAGCCCAGAGCTTTAACCTCTGGACTACACCACCCTATGTTCAACATGTTCCTGTATCAACATCCTTGTTGGTACTTGAACAACATTCCTATCAACTAGTAAAGTTTTAGGGATTAGGGCAGGGGTGTCAAACTCCTGGAGGGCCACGGCCCTGCAGTTTAGCTCCAACCCTGCTATAACACATAAACCATGTAGTTTTCAAATATGCCTGAAGGACATGATTAGCTGGATCAGGTGTGCTTAATTAGGGTTGGAGCTGCAATCTTGGGCTGGGTGTCCAAACCTGCTCTTTAAGGGTCAATGTCCGGTAGAGTTTAGCTCCAAATTACCCCAACACACCTGCCTGGAAGTCTTTAGTAATAATAATTATAATAAGTTTTATTTATGTAGCGCCTTTCCAGGGCTCCTGAAGAATTGAGCTTGGAGCTAGGACTTTGGCCTTGCTTACCGTCTAAAGGCTCTATCTATCTCCTCTAACCTAGGCATAGACGACCCCTTGTTTTTATTTGCCTTTTATGCAGTTTGTACACAAGAAAACGCAAGAGCTAACTAAGAGTGATTGTTGTGGATACACAGGTGTTTAGCATTTCTTCTGAGGATACATTCAGCTCTTCTGCACTTAGCAACAAGATGTCACACGCTGATGCTTGGTCAGGACCCCTTGTTGTCACTTTTTGATGTGCACGGTCCACCATTGTTTTTTTTAGAAATTGTTTTATATAAATAAAATATCTCAACCCCACCCCTAACATTACCCTAAACCTAATAAATGTAGAGTCACGGGAATTTATTGCAAAAACTGACCATAAATAATTAGTAAAAGCATAACAAATAGTTGTGTTGCATTTAAAGTCTTCTGAAGCCATACGAAGTTCGTATACAAAGAAGAGTTTAACATACACTCTTAAAAACGCTGGGTTAAAAAAATAGCCCAACCTTAACCCAGCTGCTGGGTAACTATGGGACAGAACATGCGCTGGTTAATATATAATATAATAAAAGCAGCCAGACAGTAGACTGCCAGCACTTGCCAGTGTTGTTTACAGCATGCATCAGATGGTCAGTAATTGGTGACTTGGCATTTGTCAGATGTCCAGTTTCCATCGAAAGTAGGGCATTCTTTGATGGGATAGGCCAGGAATGTCCAATTTTGCTTCTGGAGGGCAGTTATCTTGTAGAGTTTATCTCTAGTCTAAGTCAAGCACACATGAACCATGCAGCTAATCAAAGTCTTAAGGATCACTGGAAACTTCCAAGCAGGAACACTGGGGCAGGTTAGAGCTCAACCCATTGGACACCCATGACATACAGTAGACTGTGGATGCAATGCAATACCACTTTGAAGCCTTTTCAGACTGGCTTAACTATAGTATTTTCAGAGAGGGGTGAAAAGGTGGTATGTTTCACTGCAATACGCTTTGACACGTTTGGCTCACATCCCTGAACCCCAGTAGACTGTTTTCTCAGTCTTGGGCTTAAATACATTCATTCATGTTGATGTAGAGGTGATAGAGACCAGCCAGTCTACTCAACATCCTCACTTATACCCAGAACGCTCCAGCGATCCATCTAAAGCCCATTCAGAGCGTCTTATGCTCCAAGCGCAGCCCCTGTCATTTTCGGGATATATTTGCAGAATGATTACAGCTCTCGTCCGGACGCTGATGCTGACCCCGAGGTGGGCCGAAATGCATAACAGTCCCTAACAGAGCGGCTCAGTTCAGCTCCTGGCGGCCGTCCACTGTAAACCATTCATGCGACTCCACGCACATAAGATGACCTTAATCCAGACCCTTTTGATTTCTACACAGTGGAAGCTGGCACCACATAGTTTATGTTTCGTCACAGAGAGACTTCCAGACAAATATTAACTCCGCATGAACAGGTACAAACACAGACCGTCAGACAGTGGGAAAACACTGAGGTTTCATTGCTTAACAATCACAAGATGCTGAGACAGCTGAATGAGTCGGTTCTCTCCCGACAGACGGCGTTAGCATATACAGTACCAGAATAGAAAACACTCAATATTCCTCATATAGTACACTATCTAAGGGGAATTTTAGAAAGCTATCCTAAACTTTTATGTATACATAGTTTACGGTTTAACACTGACAGTGCAGTGTAAAGTTGATCTACTGACATACATGAATTAAAGAACACTGACGCAGATTATTTCCATAAGGACTAATATAACAAGATCAGCTGAAATGAGCACCTACATTCATTTCAAGCACAATATGGGTTAAGACATGCTTTTTCTGGGATTGAATTATGATGCAAATACCAGTAAACTAATAAGTGCATACCTTATTAAACCACATTGCACCTTTAAAGTTAACCACAGATATAACTGTCCACACCATTTCAATGCTAATTCTTCACTGTGAGCCCTGACAGTATGCCAAAAGACGTTTGCATTGGCACAAGCCGTTAGTAAATCTGGCCTTTAGACAGTTAAAAAATGAAAAGCATGCGCACTGTTGATAGAAACTCTGCTCATGAACAGAGGATTGCTGTATCTTTACAACAGATGCGAGGTAATGAGTGATTACAAGTTTATAAAAGAAATGCTCAATGTTTAATTTCTATTCAGTACTGACGCAGAAAGGTCAAAGTGCAAACAAAACAAATCTAACCAAAGAAGTATCTGTGTATGAAAGAATAAAACCAAGTTCTGTTCTAGTCCTTTCTGATGATCTGGAAGAGTCTCTTTTGCCCACTGCTTCAGGCTTATCTTTAAAGAGCCTCTTTAATAATTTCTAGGTTATTAGAAAAGCAGGAGGCGGCATGAGCGTTTGCCTTAAAAGTTGCTTCTTGCTGTTTAAATATTTTCACAGAAGTCCTGCTGTTGCTTTGACGAGCAACTTCCCTCAGGGTCTGTGTTTATGATGGTGACATGCTCTGATTCCACAGAGAAAAACACGTGTCACTTCATCCCAGTGTGCTCGAGGAAGATCTGTGCAGTCATGGAACCATCTCCCAATTATAATCAGCAGAGCAGAGCGCTTGACTAGCATGAGTTCTCAAACACAGCACCCTCTTCAGTTTCTTACCCGTGAGAAAGCTCCTCACAGAAGCCATGCTTAGACACCGCAAATGACCGCTCTTGACCAGTCGTATTATGGTCTGTAAGATCACAATTAGATACAGTTACGCTCGGTTAAAAGTGCATCGATTGTGATCGCAGTTTCTGAGACTGTCATACAAAGACGCCTCCCTCCGTCCCTCCCTCCCCTTCATGTGAGCAGCGTCTCTGGCCGTACGCTGTGAGGTGATGAGGAACAGCTGGAGGATTAGGACGGCGGGATTAACAGTTGGCTCATTCTGAAGCCAAAAATGTTTGATATGTGATGCAGTCCGTGTCTGTAAAGTGACACAGATATTCGTCATTCGGCAGATGCTTTTTGTCCAGAGTACAGTATACTTACTACAAAGACAGGACGGTCCTTTGGGAGCACTTCAAGTGCTTCACTCAGAGGAACACTGTGGATGCATTTGAAATAACCAATAGTCAAGTCAAGTTACCTTTATTTGTTCAGCAAACAATGTAGATTGAGTCAAAGCATTGCATTCCACAGTCCACCGTATCGCTGGAAAATAAGTGTCCTCTGGTAAGCAGGTCAGAGGAACCAAAACTCCATCTGTGACAGAAATGGAGAAAACAAATCCTTGGGAGAATGCTCAATGCTGCAGCAAAATTAGACTCTCTTGCTACTCATACTTGCTGAAGCGTGTGTGCAGGGCATATTACTCCCTGTAACTTCCAGAGTGAAAATGACATACACTTTAGCATGCTTAAAAAAAGAGAGAGTCCTTATAACAGAAGTAACTTGCTTATAACAGAAATTTAACTTGCATGTTAAATGAATTATATTTAATTGCATATTATTTGTAATTAAGCTGATATGTATTATAGATGAATTTTATAGTAAATGCAGTTAGCTGAATGTTAGAGTGCTTTCTGACCCACTTAAGTAAGACTTAAGTACTGTACTTCTATGTGTGTAAGTTCATAATGACTTCTGTATCATTGTACTTCAAGCATTTATGATACACTGAAGTATGCTTTAATGACCTTTCTATTGCAACTCGTATATGTTGCGTTTATTTATAATGATGAATCTAGAATTTAGTACATTTAAAATATATTAACTTGTAATAAGTAAAATGTAATACTGAAAAACATCTCAAATGCACCCTAAAATAAAACTTTTCATTTTACATCATTACACTCTAAAAAATGCAGGGTAAAATACAAACAAACCCAGCTATATGGTTGTTTTTAACCTAACCGCTGGGTTTGCCCATGTTTCACCCAGTGCTGGGCTGTATTTAACCCAGCTTTTTTTGTTGGGTTTTTTGAGTTTACAAAGAGGACTATTTACACTATTTAATAAACATAGTCATGAAAATATCTCTCTATGAGTACGCTTTTATTTAAGTAGTATTGTATTATCTGTAAAAACATTTTTAAACCAATATTTTAAGAATTTAAGTAGTGCACATGTAACACAATTACACTTAAGTGTAATGATGAAGCTTAATTAAAAAGACTGTACTTAATTAAAAACCTCAACATTTTTTTAGAAGCTCACATGTTTTTCAAAAGGGTGGAAGTGACATCAGCCTCATTTTATAACTTACTTATTGCAAAAGTAGAGCACATTCTCACTGAATGAGATATGGAAGCATCATGAGGTCATGGGATAACAGCGTGGCCTGTTTGAAACATTATTTTACTCTGGTTAATGCTGTTTTTGATTGTTTCTTTGTTCAGTATGTTAGTATTCCATTCGAAAGTAGCCTGACTGGTTTTATTTGTTTGTTATTTCGTTTTGGTGCTTTTATTCCTAGTCTAGAGGAGCGAAGACATCAAGAAATGAGGGGAAATATCTAAAGCAAGATCTGAGCTTGCGTCCTCTTCATGTGCTCCAAGAGTCAATGTGTTGAATCATTTTAGACCGCCGTTCCAACAAAACAACACTGCCAGGAATCCAGCAACGATGAAGCTTCAGTGTGACGTGACGGTCCCTGTAAGCAGCGACCAAATGACAAATCAGCTAAATATCAATGGCATTAAGCTGTCGTGAGTGTGGAACGCTCTCTGAGCTATGATTATGAGCTGAAACCCCTTTATTGCTGTTTCAATTGCTGTTCGCTTCCGTTTTCAAACTTTCCCAGCAATATTCTGCTGTATGGATGTGTGCTAAGCATTTCCTGTTCAGGATGAGTGACTCTGTTGAACACATTACACCAGCATGAGGCATTTGAGCTGCCGTTGTAAAGCCATCTGTCATTAACTAACGTGACCCGCCGCCGTAGGTGTCATGTTTGCGCTTCAGTCAAATAGATGCGGAGACGATGTTGTCAAGACCAAGAGATGAGGAATGGTGTGGAACAATGATCTGGATCTGACCACTTTTAAGGTGCATACACATTATAATCCATTGCTTACTATGAGGCATGTGCATTGCTAGAATGTGATGGGAAAACACAAGGTTTGCAAATAAATGCAAAAGTTGAGAAGATTTCAATACCTAACTTAGGCACGCCCTGATAACTTCAGCATACATTCATATGAATTTAATGTTAGACACTTAACTGCGTGTTGTTTCCAATTGAATGAAAATGCATTAGAACTATAATTATAACTGCAATTAGCTGAACCGAGAGAGCATTTTTGACCCACGGTAGGAAAAGCTTAAGAATATTTTTATATGTCATTTTTATCTTTGAATTATGGTTAAAATGCTACAGCTGAGTATCAACAAGCAGTATGTTGCACTTAATAAATTAAAAATGATTCTTAAGTAGTTCTCAAGATAAACTTACGATTTGTATGCATCTAATCTGAATGTGTTTGTTCAAATGTATTTAAATGTATTTATTTAGATAAACATGTATTTAGTTAGCACTTGAGTGCATTAGTGTATGAAAGATGGATTCAATTGTATTATGAGTGGTACATTTTTAAATTACCAAGGAAGTATGTTAAAAGTGTACTTAAGGGTAACACTTTATAATAATGTTCAGCTGCACGGCATTCATAAGTGATTAGTTAATGATCAACTAATCATTTGCTAAATATTCATGAGCAACTTATAAGTGATATGCTAGCAATTGATGTATGTTTTATTAAGTCATTAACAAATGATTAGTTAATGATGAACTAATCATTTATATGTTCGCAAATTATTTAGTAAAATGTTAACAATGTACAAATACCTTTAAGAAAACAGCATATCATGAAATAATCAAACATATCCCTGATAATGGTTAATAAGTTAAAATATTATTATATATTAATATATTATAGTAATATATTAATAGTTTATAAATCATTGAAATGTCATTATATAGCATTGTACTAATATCTAATATAGTGTTAAAAATACTCCATCTGTGTCAGAGAACACATCTCTCTAACCCTCACCAGTCAGCCTTTATATTGCAGTACACTACAAAATATTCAAAACCTGTTATGTTTTTATTTTATAAGGGAACTAATTTGTACAATTTCACTTGTACAAATTCATACAATTTTTGCAAAATCGAACATATTTTATGATTTGCCAATTCATAAGAATTTGTATGAATGACCTACACCTAACCTAACCCCGCCCCTAAACCTACCCATTACTGGGGTTTTAGACAAATCGTACGAGTGCGGTCATATGAATTAGCCACAGAAATGCTGAGTCGTAATTAATATAGATTAGTATATAGTTAATTACATTAAAAACCAAAAAAATGTACATTCTACATTACTTAATAATTTGCGAATATATAGTCATTTTTAGTAAAAAGTTAATCATCATCTATTCACTTGTAAATGATTCATAACTCTATCTACAAAACATAGATAAACATATTAATATATATTATTTGTGAACACATAGTTATGTTTTGTAAATCATTAGTTCATCATTAACTAATCACTTATAAATGCCTTACAACTGGACGTTATTATAAAGTGTTACCAAAAATTCTTAAATGTCCTAAATTAGCAAAGATCTAGTCCTGGCTTAATCTAATTCCTTTTCGGGAAACCGTCTCGTTAGGTTTAATGTCTGATTTGTTTTTCAGTGAAATTTACTAATGTCGATGCTTTGCCTGCTGGATGAATACTAGCAAGTCCTTAGAAATAAATAAATAATGAAAGAACTGATTGACTCACCCAGTTTTGACTTGTTTTAATGGCCGTCCCCACTTCAGGCCATCAGTGCTGTTGTGTAAACAGAGGGGTCCCAGAGCTAGCCCCGTCCCGCTCACCACAAAACACAAGCCAGCTGCCAAAACAGCCAAACATGTGTAGCCCAGCTTACGCAAAGCCTGGAAACAGCAACAACAATACAAATACTCGTATTAACTCAAACAGAAATTCGACTGACCGCTAATCAAATACTGTTCAAATGATGATGGGTTAGACACAATATCTACACAATACACTTCTCTTACCTCAGCAGTAAAATAACAGCATCCTTTCTTTTCGTAGTGTGTTGTAAAACCTCGCGCAGCCACAAGCACCTGACAAAACACACAACAGCCATCAGAGCAATACTGGACAGCCTCACGTATAATACTTATCAAATGTCACATGACAGCTGCATCATGTACAGATGACACTGAAAATAAATGAATTCATAAATAAAAAAAATCAATCAATCAATCAACAAAAAGTAATTTAATTTTTTTAATAAAACAAAAAACATGAATAAACAACATATGTATATCAATACATGTAAAATAGGTATGTTTTGTTATTTTTGTTCTGTTATACACTATGGCCTGTCTGTATTCCAGATTCTGATTGGCTGGCTGATTAAATCGTTTAATGCACAGGTTGTGCCTTATCCCTTACTTATATAATGTTTTTTTTTTCAATTATATATAACACACACTTATAATACATTATGCATTACAAATGTTTAATACATTTTGATTATTTATTTGTATTATTAT
The DNA here is from genome assembly GCA_032353835.1 of Enteromius viviparus. Classification (NCBI taxonomy): domain Eukaryota; kingdom Metazoa; phylum Chordata; class Actinopteri; order Cypriniformes; family Cyprinidae; genus Enteromius; species Enteromius viviparus. Next base: position 985,112 of record JAUCNO010001113.1, on the reverse strand, counting down.
ACAAACCAAACCAAACAAAAGATAGGCTCACCAGAAGCCCTGATGCCCAGATCCCACAGCACCACACGGCCTCTCTCGTCACATGATTCTCTGTCAGGTACTGGTACTTCATATCAGGAAACAGCAGCAGTGTATTTGCCAGCATGCAGATGATAGCTATAGGAATCAGAGCCATTCCCACAGACCTGGAGCAGTGACCGGTGCACATCTCAGCCGCAGAGATCCTGCATCACAACACCACCACAGAACACATCAGCTGCATCAACAGTGTGCAACGCTGTCTTAATGTTCATTCAGACTAACAAAACAAACTATGTTACTGTATGAATTTCATTATTAATTCATTCAAATTTAATTGAATCATTATGATCAAGTGTATAAATACTGTGCACAGAATTAACGGAAGAAGCCTACCTGTCAAAGGAGTGCTGAATGTGATGAAAATCTGCCGGTAGAGAAAGCAGGTGTAGTGAGGAAAGCTCAGAAGAGTCTTCAGCCGTGAGCCTTTGATTATTCCAAGATGAGGAACTTCGCCTGCTTAAATACAGCTGACTGTTTCCTACCCACAATTCTATGACACACACAGACAGCTGAGGATGGTGAAACGAAAACTCACACTCATACTGCACTAATGGAAAATCTGCTTACACAACATACTAACCACTGGCTGTCAAACAAGAGCCACTTCAACGTTCACCAGTCTGCAAATGAGCTTTACTGAACTGTGTTTTAATAATCTTTTGCTGTGCTTTATCTTGTGTATTGACTAGCATATCAAACCACATGTAAACATTTCATGCAATAGAAACAACATTCAGTTTAACCATGCATATCCTACTGAAGTGTCTCTTAATTTGCAATTAATCTTCATTTAATCTATAATACATATGAATGCAATTAAAATGCAATGAACATGCAGTTCAAATAACATAACCTTCGGCTCACAATTAATGCATATTATTTCCAAAGACTTTTAATTTTTTTTTTTAACAGTTGCATGATTTGCTTGAGAGAGCACTTGAGAGTTCCTATTAATTAATGACTGGTAGGACTCTTGAAAATGTTATTTCCCATGGAAGAAAGTAAGTCATACTGGTTGAGTGTGAACAAACAATGGAAAGTTTCATTTTTGATGCAACTGTTATGATACACAAGAAAGAATGGGAACAGTGTTCAGCACTGATTCACTGCGATGCCATTAGCACTGATCATACTTCTGCAAACCTCTTGCTTCGGTTCGAGTGTGAAGTTTCTCACATTATGCATCCTAGACTACAGCGCAAATTGTTGTATTGCTTTTTGAGGATGCCAGTCAAATGACCAGAGCTCCATCAGTCAGCGAGCTCACGAGACGCCTCATGAATCAGGCCACTCTGCGGGTATTTTTATGTCAACTCCAGAAGCATTCATATTTTAATAGTGCTGTCAAATGATTAGTTCTGATTCATACGTTTTTTTGTTTGTTTGCGTTTACATAATACATGTGCACTGTGCATATTTACATGCAGCACATATACAACATTTAAACCTATACATATATTTATATTCATAACATGTTTTTGAAAGAAGCTAGTTATGCTCACTAAGACTTTGAATATTGTGAAAATATTTATATGTTAAGTTTCAACATCACCACTTTACTCTTCAGTGTCACATGATCCTTCAGAAATCATTCTACTATGATGAGCTGCTGCTAAAAAAAAGGTAAAACACTTATCACTTTTGATTAGTTGAATGTATCCTTGCTGAATATTTATGAATAATGGCTGTTTATGATCAAACATTTGCATTTGCTGATTTAATAAGCAAGTGTCCATGCAGTTGAAATAGAAACCATTTCAATACCATATAAAGATTTCATTTTAGATATCACTGCTTTTTGTGAAGCACTTGGGGATTTTTTTTGGCCACCAGATGTGAGGAACATTACTCATGCTGCATAAAGATGCACGAGACTCAAGTGGGAAGTGCTGCAACCAGCTAAATAAAGACCATAACAGGCTAAAATGAGGGATAATACTTCCCAAAATGCAGTGTTTTTGAAGTCCTTATATAGAAAAATCCCACGGATGGCCATGACAATGCAGATCCTCATTGGTTCGGACAGGATTTAAGTGTTTCATTGTTAATATTTAGGGTTAATATTTGGTAGCAAAACAATTTTCACTTGTCTTGAAATTGCTTAATTTACCTGTAAAATCAACAGTGCATTTGCAACAATTAGGCATATATTTAAGAGCCATGTATTTAAATTACAATACATTTTAAATGGAGTAATCGTTTTATGTGAGACAAATTTTTCTGATTAAAATGAGAATCATGTTTGTTCCGAAAGCAATTAAAGTTAAAATAAATAAAGCATGTACTTGGTTAAAGTATGACTAGCAATTTTATAAATTCAGTTAATTAAAATGTAACTAATCCAAAATGGATGAAAATGTTATATGCAAAAACAAAGTCAAATTGCATTCACTTGAAAGAAATAATCTGAAAGCATTCATGACATTGTTTTTAAATTGTTAAGATATTCCCTGAGATTTTCTTATAATGGTACTAAAGTATTTTAACACTCATCTGTAAAGATAGCAGCACTGATTGTAATTCAATTCGTTTCCTATGTAATGTTAAATGCGAGCGTCTTAGTGTCATTGATTAAGCAGCTGAATGCCAGTAGGTGGAGTCTATGGTGAAAAGATGACAACTCGTCAATGTCTTACTCCGAAGGCGGTGTTTATGCAAATGTTTATTCCCCTGTGAACTCATCATGCCCTCCCTGATCCAACCAAACTGTTTTTGGAGCTCAATTAAACGTGTAGGTTTTAAGCTATGAAACTTGCAGGATGTTTTAATGATACAGAGACACAAAAACTTCAAGTCAAATTTGATTTCTCATGTCATGACCACTTTATATTCAGGGCTAATCTGTTTTTTTCCATTATATATATAAATATATTATACACATACACCCAGTTTCTACAAATCCAACATCTATGAAACTGCCAACACTTAACCACCCAAAAAAATTCAGGAAGTTGCTTTTTATTCACTTGTCAAATAACCACAACACTTTTTTTTAACAGAACTTTCCTTTTATTTAACTAAAGTGAAATGCCTGCAAACGCTTACAAACTGATTTTGTTCTGCAGCATTAACACCATTTTCAACTCAGCCAGTCATGACTATAAAAACGCTCTAAAAATCCAAACTGTTTTATCACGACTTTACAGTAAGTCCCTCCCTGGAAAGGCACTGAAGGAGTGTTAGCAACATGTGAGCAAAAACCGAAAAAGATCATGGAAATCGGCTAGTAGTAGCAGCGCAGCACCTAACAAGAAAGTATGAATGCTGAATAAGAAACCAGATAAAAGCAGCAGAGCAACATTCAGCTGCTCAGGTTGGGGAACATGTCAGTGAGGGTGGTCTGCTTCGCCCCCTTCTTCAAAGCAGGCGGGGTGGTTGTAGACGGAGAAGACGCAGTGCTCTTCCCAGGGGTTGATGCAGACAGTCTCTTTTCATTTTTCTGACCGTCCCTGCGTCCCGTGCTGTTCCTCACAGATGCCCTACTATTGCTCTTTTTGTTGTTTTCCTCGTCTGGGTTGGCGCTCGTGGAAGGGGGAGTGGGTTTTTGCCGGAGCTGATAGCCATCGGCTGATCCCTTCCTGCGGTCCACAGGGTTTTCGCGGTCTAGCTCCTTCTGGAGACGCATGGCCAGTCTGAGGTCCTCCTCTTCTTGCTGCCAGCGGCTCCGTAAGGCCTCCTCGTGCCACACCACTTCAGACAGGAAGGTGCTGTCTGCTGAAGGAGACTCACAGGGTCTCTTAATGAGCACAGCTGCATCAGTCTGAAGCTCCACCTCTGAACTCTTCCTTTTTAGTGAGCTGCTGTTCGGACTGTTAAAAACAAAAGTGTGTTCTGAGCAGCTGGAGCTGGAGCCAGAGGTGGAGGGTTTCCCGCTGTAGTCCAGCACGGGGGTGCTCAGTTTGCTTGTGTTCTCCACAGATTGGGCTGAAAGGGGTTTTGAAGGGCTCAGAATGTTCTCCTGAAAAACAGGGACACTTAGAAACTGGAAATTGTCCAGAAAGTATTGTTTTCTGCAACCAAACATGCAGAAATTTTTCACATACAGTCATGGCCAAAAATATTGGCACCCTTGGTAAATATGATCAAAGCTGGGTATAAAAATGGATCTGCATTGATAATCCTTTCATTTAAAACATTTACAAAAAAACTAACCTTTCATTGGATAATACACATTTAAAATTGGGGGAAATGTCATTATGAAATAAATGTTTTTTTCTAATAAGCATAGGCCACAATTAATGGAATGCTTTTTACCTCCATTTGCTGGTTCTAGATTCTCTCCTATAATGGCTGATGAGGTTAGAGAACAGTTCAAAAGATCGGAGACTATTCCTTTATCTAGACTCACCCCAGACCCTTCAGCTCCATGATAATACTTCTCCTCCTCAGTAGAGTTGGGTATCGTTTGGGTTTCGTTCGATAACAGTGCCAAATCAATACTTTTAAAACAGTTCCGGTGCCTCAACAGTGACTGAACCGATGCTTATTCAAAAAATAACACTATAAATAAATAAATAAATAAATAAATAAAAAATCCCACAAGAAGCATGGATTGGCCATTAGCACTATAAACACATGATGTCAGTTTCATTCATATGAGTCACCAGAGGGCGCACTCACACCGATAAACATCCTTCTATCCAGAGAAGTATCTAAACTCAAAGTGGAGCTATTGCTGTAACTGAGTAAACAGAACATATTAAGTTGACAATAAACACTCACCTTAAACAACGTAGTGTTTATCAGTGTAACTTGAGCCATCTCTCTAAACTGTATTTTTTTACAGTAGCCTATGGAACATGTATATGTTCTGTCTCATTCTGTGACAAAAAGCTACATCAGATCACGAAAGAAAGCATTTCACTTGTATTGTGAAGTAAAAAGGTCAAACGATCTCTTTTGTTGAAAAGCAGGTTTAAAAATGAATACCAGGGAAGTTTAGCTTTAGGCGTTTTAATTGAAGCATGCTTAGCTTAGCTAGTTAATGGAAAGTTATCTGCCTGCATCAGAGCAAGAGTAATAACATGCATTCACCTGCTTTGCAGATGCGCTTAAGTGCTTTTAGGTCAGAATGTGAAAACAATATGCACATATATGCTGGGTTTGTCAGTCAGACATCTGAAATCTGCATTCTCTTCTTCTCGCTGTGTATTAGGATGATAGAGGCACACATCCTCTTCCAGGCGGTTTCCTAACATTTTATGTTGATTGGAAATTCTTAATTATTTCTCTGATGGTGGAAATGGGGATTGTCACTGCTCTAGCTCTTTCTTTAAAGCCACTTCACTAATTTAAAGTATCTTTTCCTGCAGATCATAAATACATCCTTGTTTTATTTCTCATTGTGATGATGATTAATGGGATTAGGGCTTTGTTTTCCCTCCTATTTATACTTCTGTGAAAGAGGAAGTCATGGCTGGATAATGTCATGTTGATAATCACGCTGGAGGGCTCAGTTGTGTATATGAATGGGAATATGTTATACATTTCCAGGAGTGCCAATAATAGTATCCGATGTGTATTTAATAAAAACATTTATTTCATAATGATATTTTCCCCCATTTTATATTCTTATAAAAAAATGAAAGGTTAGATTTTTGTGAATTTTGTAAATAAAAGATCAAAAGGTTTAACACATTATAAAATGTTCACAGCCTTATTTGTTCATATTCACCAAGGGTGCTGATTTTTTTGACTAACTTTATTTTTTTCCCTAAATGAATTATTTTACTTTTCTCCTGTAATCATGCATGTTGTTTTTTCCTAACATAATTTAAAATCAATGTTTTTCTTACAAAATAATCCCTACTAGTACATGCTAGCACAAGCTTTGTAAGACTTCACATAAGATATTTTTTTTTACAAACATGCAATCCAAAAAAGAAATGTGTATATTACAATAAAATACAACTGTTTCCTCCTCTAGTATGTCTCAGAGTCACTTATTTCTGGATTTATTTTTCTTTTCTAACCATTTCATTCTACTATTCTTTCAATGTATTTTTTATTCCATATTCATTTTAGCTGAATTCATTTGCAGTCATTTAATTTACAAATGAGAATGTCAAAGCATAAAGAGATCACCTTATTAGCCATCAGAGAGGAGTCTGGGCTGCTGTCAGAACTGCTCGGCTGCTTATGAAACACCGGACGCAAAAACCTGACATATAAGAGAATGAATTGCATAAAAAAAAAACCCTTGATGACGAGTTACTGACGTTACTAACACACCGCAGCTCTACAGCAGCTACTCACTTCTGAATGTCGCCCACGTTCGGTTTTGTCTTCTTCGCCGGCGTATTATCAGCTGGTTTGGCAGTCCATGATGTTTCAGAGATTGGTCCTGAATTCTACAAAACAACACAAAACAGCATTACATCCTCTCTAATCACTGACACTACAACTGCAGCGGCTTTTTAACATTGAATATCATGACTAGAGGATGAAACTGAGGATATTTTATTCAAACAGAATCGAGTAATCGTCCTTATTACTTCAATACATTCTGCTGCAATTTAAGGCATTTGTACAGATGCAGATTTAGCTCTGATAATGCTGTACTAAGTAAGGGTTTGAAAGATTAGCATCCAGTTGTTTTGTAGTTACTGATGAAATCATTAGCATAACCTCTAGACGGTTTCACCAGGTGCAAGCGTCTGGACCAAAATAACACTGTGTTTGGTTTGCGGTCTGGTTAGTGCTGCCGCCTACAAACGCAGCTAATGGTTATTGTGCTGTCGGATGTGTTTCCCAAACATGTATTTATTTATTTGTGGCTCCTGCCACTGTATCAAAACTGACCAATTTTCCAAAAGGCTTCATTGAATAAACTTGAGCAAGTAACGCTTGTTTAAAAATCAAACAGAGGCGTAGGTGTTTTTATATCACTGGATTTCTGAAGGAAGACTGTTATGTTCATTTGATCCTGCATATAAAGCAGTGTTTGTAAGCTCAGAGCTGATTGGTCTACAGCCGTTACCGGGGAAACTCGTGTTTAAAGCACCTCCTGCCGGAGGAGAGCGAGTTTGCATTTTTAATAAATCCGTTTGATTTACGCAGCGAACATATTTTGCTTGTTATCAAAAAAAACTTATTTTAGATAGACTTAAGGGGGTCGCACACCGGACAAGAAGTGCAGCGAAGCGCCATGTCTTTAAAATTTGAACACATAGTTTTCTATGGGTGTACGCACACCGGCGCCTGTCCGCGGCGCCCAGCGACGACTCAGGACGCCTGCATTGTTATATATTAAATAACATCATATTTGTTTCAAATCGTTGTTAATTATACCAAGATACCACTGCTGC
>JAUCNO010001113.1:934957-952357 GCA_032353835.1 Enteromius viviparus | reverse complement strand
GTGATGTGATATACACATTTCTAGCTGTAAGAAAGAGTGCCTGAAAAATGTTGCTTGATTTGGCTTAATTGTATACATACTCGAATACGGGACTTGAGACTCGACTCGGACTCGAACTCTGGTAATGGTGACTCGACTTGGACTCGACTCGAACACTGGGACTCGTGACTCGACTCTGACTCGACAGTTGGTGACTCGACTACAACACTGGTGTCCACTGATTAAAACGCTTTTTTTAGCACACATTTATTTACATTCAGTTTGTCACACAAATAGTGCAGCAATCATTTGATTAGTCAAGAATTTGAAGAAAGATTACAGCAAGATACTACAGGATTTTTTTTATCTCCATCTGAGTGTCAATTTGTAACTTTTAGTCATTTTTCAGAAAACTACTCATACAAAATATATTGTCTTGATGCCCTGTGATTAATCCACTGGGAAATTTAGTGCTGTCTATTAATTAAATAGTTTCTCTAGATGTCATTCTATATTGGCACAAGCTAAGTTCCCATGACATAAAATGACTTGTATCATAATAACAGTATTTGTGGGATACGGCCCATGACTGCATTTTCTTAATGTGCCCTAGAGTTATAACACCTGAGGGAGCGACTCCCCTCTCAGAGCTTAAATCTCAGGGTCTTGTGTTTCTGTAGCACCATTTGGACCCGACAGCCACGATCACGCATGCATCAGTATGAGAAAACTCAACTGAGCCGCAGACAGAGAGGTCAGTATCTGGTGCATCCCGGCCACAGCTTGGACAAGTATGATTAAATACACAAATAAACCCATATTTAAATATCTTATTTGATTTTGATTTGTTTTTGTGCTTTTATATCTTGGATAGAGACGTGCTGCTTTAAGAATCCATAAAAATACTTTACACTTGTTCTGTGGAAAACAATAACAGGTCTGGAACAACACAAGAGGCAGTACAATAGCAAACCCGACAAATAATTAGCAGATATTCTTCAAACTCAATGCAATACCTCAACAAGTTTGTCTCCTTTCACCACGTCCAAATGCAGTCCTGCTGGAGGCTTTCCTGCCCTGAGAAAAAAAACAAGGCATGAATGAACTCGTTAACACCCCCAAATCATCTACCAACGTGCATTTACTAAAAACAATGTCATAAACAAAGCATGATGCATCAGACGTGTTCTCTGTAAAAATCTACTCCGATTAAATAAACGCAACATACACAAAGAAAGAAATTTGTAAAACAAGTTTAGGTTGCACAGTGTGGCGGTAGATCTGCTAAAGAGCACGAGAGCTAACAGTTCGCTTTAAGACTGATTGTTGTTTTTATGCTGGATGCAATAAAGCCTTATTCACGCACTAAATCCAGCTAGTACAGGAGTGTTTTTCTTTTTTTTTTACCATGATGGACAGTCGAAAGATGAGTTATTTGCTGTAGTATTTGTTGCCATTGTCACACATTCCCTCTTGCTACAAGCACGCCAAGCATCTTGGGTAATCTACTCAAACGGATCGTCTTCCGGCTCATTAATATTAAAAAGAGTTACGCGACGTTCCTTTAAAACTCGCGATTGATTGGCTTAAAAGCAGACGTGAGTAAGTGGGCGTTACTCAAGTGGCGAATGAGCGAATCACGCGGTGATGAATGACGGGTACTAGTAAACGCCCCTTTAAAAAGACCAACCAATAACAGTTTTGGTGAATTAATATTCATGAGCTAAGCATTAGCCATATTAGGACTTGGAACTTTCCGGGAAACAGTTGTATACGCAGAAGCCAACAAAAGTGAAACCGCTTAAACAATCATTATTAACACAGTTATTGTTTGTGGAAACAATACGTACATGTGTAATAGTTGACACAGAATTGAAATGCATCCATTTAAATAAATATATGCATATAAAAGGCATGTGTGTAGTTGACTAAGGTTAGGATATATATTGTTTGTGGTTATGGGTGAGTCCCTGTGAGACTTCCTCTCTGAACTATAGTCTTTGAGAGAGAGCGCAGCTCAGTGCGTGATTGTCTGTCAGCTGTCAGAGATGGGAGACCTCCACTCTCTGCGACTCTTCATCAACTCTCTGGATCAACAGTCTCTACCCCGCATACTGCAGATCTGCTCTGGGGTTTATTTCCAGGGTAGGTTTATATGATTTTACTCTCTTTCTGTGTATGACACTTTTTTCAAGGCATAAAAAGCACAAAACAAGCAGCAAGATAATACTGTTCTTCACTTAAATTTTTTTTTTTTTTAATTATTATTATTTTATATGTCCATACATTTTATTTATTTATTTATTTTTTGCATTGTAATAGTTAATTATTCTCCCAGTTGTATCTTACAACATCATCATTTTCTAAAATGAGGAACACAAATGTTTTCATAATACCCACATAGTGTTTTTGATGTGTCTCAGAGACATACCGTTATTTAAAAATATTGACATTTTAAAATCTCTAATGGAGGCACAGGCAAATGTGACTTGGTCAGTATATGATCTTGTTTCTGTTTAGGTTAGGTTGACCTACTTTTACATTGGAAAACAGAATGACAAAAATACAAAACTAGACAATGTGCATTCGAAACCTGAATGCACAATATCTTATTTTATGCCTGGGATCTTTGAAACCCTAAACTTAAGTAATGTTAAATGAGCCAAGCGTGCCTCAAAGTTAAAATGTCTTACTTCAGTGAAACGTTTTTGTTATTGAAATGGCTGTTGGGGTCTCTCGGACCCCAAACAGGACATGGGGTTTGAGATTTTTTTTTATTTTTTTTTTTATCGTCAGTGTGGTTTACGCTGTGCATCCTTAGCTCAAGTAGATGTGTGACCGAAAGTGTTGAATAAAAACCAATAGCTTAGAAAGAGGTAAGGGTCATCTCAATAATTTTGATTAATATACTATAGATTTTATGCAGTGGTTGCCAGATTTTACATTTAATATAAAATAATGTCCTCAGCACAGTATCAAAGATGTTTGTAATACAATAAATATCTCATGAAATGAGTTTTTTAAGATAAGGGAATTGTCCAGGTTGGCATTTGCCAAGCGACAAATGGATTTGCATCAAAATACATAAATAAGCAATAGTTTTTTTGCAAAATTTTATTACGTATATTTTTCTTTACACATTCTGTACACATGCTGAACATAACAAACCTGCCGCCCAAGCCAAGTCGAGATCTACTGCTTCAAATAAAGAGGATGTTGTGCATTTGAAGTAAAATATTGAAGTAAAGCTAAAAAAACTAAAAAACTCTGCTAACTATGAATACTACCCCGCATCACAAAGATCATATCATATTCAGAATAATTTTCAAATGTTGCTCAAATGCATATCTGTTATCTGAATACCTTTTAGCAGGGTTTCAGAGCAGAATGAATTTGATTTATTTGAATACGAATTTCTGGTATAAGACATGCGTCAGTATCATACATCATCATAGAGGACATGCTCATAAGGCATTTTAGGTAATAATAATGTGATTAGGGAAATAAACAATGAAATATAAGATTTTATATGCAAATGTTGCTAAGGTATCTCATTATTATATTTAATTTTATCATTAAGCTTTGCCTAAAGAACACATTAAAAGCAAATCAGAGACTTGGTTTACACTGTTTATAGTAGAGCAAAAGCCACGTTTACCTTCATATTGTGTATAGTGAAGTATATCTAATCGTTTTCTAATATCTTTTCTACTATGGTTGAGAATCTTTGTACAAATCGTTCTGCAAAGTTTGGTTTAGGTGGAGCTGTCAAAGTAGTAAAAATGTAACAAATACTCAGGTACCCAGTATAGAAAGTGCAAACTAACATCTTTTTCCACCCCTTTTTTATTGTTCTTAAAAGGCTATGGCATGTTTGACTTTGTGATCAAAGTCCAAAGTCAGAAAATTCCTATAAAATGAACACAGGAAGTTATGCATACAGGGCATGATGATGTGCTGTTTATTTTCAGGTTCCATTTATGAGCTCTCAGGGAGTGAAGTGTGTTTATCTACTGGAGATTTGGTGAAGGTGATTGGTTTAGAGCTTCTGTCTGTGTCTTGTGAGGAGATTGACACTGGAGCTTCATTTGAGTTGCCAACTGGATATTCAGGTGAGCCACTAAACAACAGCCAGGTGTTTCTGGGTAAACTGATACAAACTAGAGTTGAGTATTTGGACCAAGTGAAACCACGTGTTCACATTATTGAGTAAATAACAGCACATATGATTAGAAGTAGACATGATTCACATAGTATTTTTCATTTAAAGCTTTGTTGGAAATGGCAATATCCAGTATGTGACTTCTACCGTTCTGACATCAACAAGCAGAATTACAAAGAAATAAAGACATACAGATCCTATCCTATTTTAATCATATTCTTCATCATACAGTGCCTAGATGTTCAAACCAAGCAATGCTTTAAGTTGGGATCATGCATTTAACACCAAATTATAGGAAGAGAAGAAATTATTAACAACAAGATAATGTGAATATTTAATTATAAAAACAGGTTATAAAGGTGAAAAAAATTACACTTCTTAATGTATACTGTCCACATTACTTCACAAACTAAAATACACTTGTAATATACCATCCCTATTTAAAAACAAAAAGTTTATTTACCAGGTCATTTCCACTTGAGTGTGCTAGTGTATGATATATAGTGTATGTATGGTACACTTTATTTGAATGTTTATTTTAAAGGAATAGTTCACCCTCAAAAAATGAACATGTACTCTCCTTCAAGTAGTTCCAAAACTACATGAATGTCTATGTTCTGCCGAAGACAAGGAAGATATTTTGAAAAATAAGCTTCTTTCCAAGCTGGTTTTGGTCACCATTGACTTCCATAGCAGGAAAAAAAGTCAATGGTGACCCAAAGCTTGGTTACAAACTTTCTTTGAGAAAGAAATAAATACAGACTTGACACTACCTGGGGATAAGTAAATGATGACAGAATTTTCATTTTTGGGTAAACGGTCCCTTTAAGTTTTAATATATTTAGTATAAAATTAAAGGTGAAAATATTGCACTTTTTCTTCAGCTGGAACAGTTTAATCCAAAGCAGCTGTCTATCCATGTAGAAGACGTGATGCTACAGAAGCCTTCAACGTGGCTGTGGTTCAAGGAAATTAATCTGTAAACTAAAAGCAAATTTGTTGATTTTAACACCCTGTGCATCTGTCTAGGTCACTTCAATCTCGTCGCTGAGGACCTACCATACAACACAATAGAGGAAATCGTGGGTTTGTGTCCTGTTGGAGTGGACGCCTGCGGCTCCTTCGCCTTCATATGCCAAAACCAGCTGACTATAGACAACTTCACCATACCTGCAGGAAGACAGCTGACCCTGCTGTCAGTGGAGGTGGCCAGAGATGGAGAAAGACTGGCACGCTGTCAGGTGCTGGGGCACAACATGGCCACTGCCGAGATACTCCTTCCTCTGGCACTCAAAGGAGAGTTTTACGAGTGTCAAAGTGACCATGGCTACTCTCTACAGGAAATAATGTCTTCATCTAGACTGAGCTGCCGTCGCTTCTGCAGCAGAACTGAGAACAACAGTGGAAGCTCGTTGATCTTCAGCCCAGTGTATGAAGTCAGTGCCATCATGCATAGTAAGTACAACAGTGTTACTTAGTAAATATTTCTCAAGTCCTTTTCCCAAAGCCAAAGCTAGATTTGTAATTGTCTAGCACATGGGGTTCTGCAGTGATGATATATTTTTTTAGGATAACATTGGTTTCCTTGACAAAAAACCCACATATTTTCCCATTGGCTTTTGGATTTTTGCTGAAACTAAGACGTGCACAACCTTTGAAGTCCCATTTAACCACTTGTTAGCAAACGCCATTTAAAAAAAAAAGTAAAATGTTGTAGAATGAAAATATCTTGCACTTATCTTGTGTGAAGCAGATACCTCATTTCAGGCTTTTAACCCAAAACCCATTCAGAAACCCACTGACTTCACAGGTTTTGGGTTCACAAAAATACATCATGATTATTTTTCACCTTATGAAAAAATACCAGAAGCTCCACTTCTCATAGAAACCATCATCGTGTTGAAATGCACAGACTGGACAAACTCTTTGATGATAAAATATTGCATGTCTGTTTTTTATTTTTTTTTAAATGGTGCCAGTAGTGTTTAAGATTCTGGTATTTCCAAAATCGAATAGATAGGAGTTGGTTTTGCATGCCTAGAGTAACTACCTGAATGCCTTACAAATATGGAAACAGAGTTAACTGACTTTACTTGAAAGCAACTTTGCAATGGGTCATTCCAGCTGGAATCAACAAATGGTCCCCACCTGACCTCTTCAGATTCGTCTAAAACAATCTATGTGATGGGTAATATGCCCAATAGATCATATACAAAATTTCAGATCTCTACTGTGCGTTTTTTTTTTTCTGGGCTAAGAGTCTGCATGAATTACAACTCACAGCATTGTTACTGAATATACTGAATTTGATATCAGACAATAGAGTCTTATGGATGTTGAGATATTAAGGTCTAAAAATGGAAAACAATATTTAACCCAATGTTCAGAGCAATATTTCCCATGAATGACACCAGGTGTGAACATAAAAAATGTTTTTTTTTGAAACAGCATATTCTTATTGATAAAATATAATTAAAAAAAAATGGGATGGGGTTTTGCCTAATTTTTCTGTAATGATTTGAAAAAAAAAATCATTGTTGTGTGACATTCACAACTACTCTAGTACCAGGTATTTTGATAGACAGAGTCGGTTGGAATTATCCATTGGCATCCATATTTTTGCGAACTGTTACAATGGAACACATTTACAAGTACCTAATCTTGATGCTCCACCCAATCCAGTGAATAATACATTCATTTTCATTGAGAAACCAGTGCAATATGTTACTTGTGTGTATGACCGACAATTGTGGGTTGTTATTATCAGAGACGTCTCTGACACAGAGCAAGACATTCAAGTGCTTTTTTTGCATCCCCATGGCCCACCTAAAGGCTTCTTTCCGCCAAAAAGGGAAGATGTCTGTTGGGTGCCTCTCCAGCACATCATAATGAAAATTGATGTGAGTTACTTCCACCGGATGATGCAATGTCATAAAAGAAAATGAAACTGGATTCAGACACTTTCATGAACAACTTTCAGTAACTGTTATGTGACACATTTATTTGTGTTGGTGGTAAACATTATTAAAGTGACTCATGTCTGGAAGTAAGTTTTTTTGGATTTTGTATTTTTTGTATAAGTGGAACATTAATTAATTCTGTTGAAATGCCCATACCAAGTTGAATAGCAAAAGCGAACAATAGGATCAGTGATGAAATTCTTTTTTTTTTTTAAATAATTGAAAAATGAGGCAAAACCCCATCCTAATTTTTTTTTTTTTTACATTTAATCAGTAAGAAAATGCTCTTTCTTAAAAAAACAAGTTTTATGTTCTTTCATTGGAAATATTGCTTTGAACATTGGTGTAAATTATTGTTCTCCATTTTTGAACCTTAATACAGTATCTCAACATCCGTTGAAACATCTGAAAACCCTTAAAGTAGAGGGTCAGCATTCAGGTGTAAATTCAGTAACAATGCTTTGAGTTGTAGTTCATGCAGTTCTGGACATAGGCCAGAAAATTTCATGGACAAAACATTTTTTTTTTTTTTTGTGAAAAAAGTATGCACAGTAGAGATCTGAAATTTTGTATATGGCGTATTGGGCATATTATCCATCACATAGATAATAGACATAGACAAATCTTAGGGGGTCAGGTGGGGACCATTTGATGATTCCAGCTGGAATGATCCCAATATTATACCCAAATATAATCAGTAAAGCAGTCAGAAGTAGAAATTATTTGATATTAATTGTATTATAAATTCTAATGACTACATCAAGAGCAGCCTGTGATTCAATTCCCTTCTGGTGCATATACTGTACATGTATATATATATATATATATACAGTATATAAATGACCCTGCACAACAAAACCAGTCATAAGTGTTATTTTTTTTAGAAATTAAGATTTATACATGATCTGATAGCTGAATAAATAAGCTTACCATTGATGTATGATCAAAAATTAAGTTTTAATGTATTTTCGGTAAGAAACTTACTAAATGCCTTCATGGAACGTGATCTTTAATAGGATTTTTGGCAAAAATAACAAACAAAAAACAATATTTTTAGACCCCAGCGACTTAAGACTGGTTTTGTGGTCCAGGGTCACATATTAGATATGTTCTTAAATTTGCAACAACACGTTATTGTACTGTAACTCTTACCCCTGGTTTCACAGACAAGGCTTAATCCTAGTTCTAGACTAAAATGTAAATCTGGGTTGCTTCAACTGAAAGAAGTCAGTGTCTTTGTTTTCTCTTAAAGGAATGAAAATTGTGCCGTAATCTATTCACCCCCAATCCATCCTAGGTGTATATGATCTTCTTTCAGACGAACACAGTTTTGAATTTGAATTTTTAAAAATGTATCATGACTCTTTCAAACGTGGTAATGCTGGTGAATGGTGGCCACAATTTAAAGCTCTGTAAATCTTGCGTTGAGTTATAGGTCAAAAAACCAAAAACTCGACTCTCTTATGAGCTTGTAATTTAGGTTATAATTAAAAAAATATAAATATTTTTGTTACAAAAACCTATCAATCTGCCTCTGAGAACATGTGATAACCCCTCAAAGGGTTATAGGTCAGTTTTATGATGGATATATTCCATTTATGGAGCTTCAAAATAATGGCCGCTATCCACCAGCATTACCTAGCATGGAAGAGCCAGGATCCATTTTTTAAAAGACTGTGTTGGTGCAAAGCAGCAGGACTGAACGCCCTAATCACAGAGCAGAGGTCACTACGTTCAGTTCTGGAGGGCGTCCAGCAGAGTTTAGCTCCAACTCTAAAGAATTACACCTGAAGCAGTTAATCAAGGTCTTACTAGGTATACTTGAAACGTCTAGGCAGGTGTGTTGAGGCAAGTTGGAGCTAAACTCTGGAGGACCTCTTTGATGACCTCTGTCAGAGCAGATTAATGGTCTTGGAATAATATATATTTTTATTTTTTACATATAGTGAGGAAGAACGTAGTCAAGTTCCCATCCAGCCTGGAAGTGGATGTCCAGGACGTGACCGAACAGTACCAGGATTTAGTTTTTATAACTCCATTTTCAATGACTGAAGTTGCGAGTCAGCCAGCGCAGTCCTTCCCGACTATGGCAGAGATCCTTGATGGCCCAGAAGGCAACCAGTTTTTTAATTGCAGCTGGTTCCAAGAACTGCAAAAGAGCAGGCGGCTTGTGCTGCATGGGTGTAGCACCACAACAATGATCTTAGCCTCAACTCCAAAGGGGAGGAAGGGGAAACAGTACTTTATCATCTCAGAGCAATATGGTGGACGGATGAGAAGGAGGGCAAGGGAATTTGAATCGGTGTACGAGCTCTACTTGGCGTTTTCGCAGTCTCCGGGTTTGAAAGTAAGCGTGACCCGGCACTGCGAGGAGGTGGAGGAAGAGGGAATGCCTGCGCTCAGCGTTGGAGAGCAGCTGGAGGTTTTGGGGATATCGCAGATGGAGAAGTCTGGAGCTGCTCAGAAAGTAGAATGCTTAATTTGCAAGCGGACTACGGAGGTGGACGATGACGATGAGGACGACGAAGAAGATGAGGAAGAGGACAGCGAGGAAGTCTCTCTGCCGCTCTTTATGACCGGTCACTTTGTGGAAAAGCTTTCAGACAACAAAAAGTATAAAATAACAGATTTGATAAGCAGCACTTTGCCCCTGGATGTTAAAGTTGTGACTCGGGATAAAGACCTAGAAAAAGATCCCCTGATGGGGTTAGCAGCTATTAAGCTGGAGGAGACTTTCACAGAGACCACGGTGTTGACGAGTCTACCACATAAACCAGACTGGTGCTTCGAGCTGCCAGTGCGCTGGTTACAAATGTCTCTCTGTTTCAACTCCGATCATTTGCCGCTGTCCCCAGAACGTCACGTAGAGACAGTCACAGAGATGACAGAGAAATTCTACTATGAATATCACAAACTCGTAAGCAAAATTGAGGAAGCACCTCCTCGTCCACCAAAGAGAAAGCCATCCAGTGCAGAAGTGCCCAAAAAGTCCTCCAAGTCTGAATCGAAAGCGGGAAAACTGAAGAGCGCTGTGACCAAACAGCTCGACAGTCTTTCTCTGGGTCCGGCATTGGGCAAACGGGCTCCTCCTCCACCTCTGCCCCAGGATGTAAGCATCAACCTTCATTCACCCACTACAACAAAAATGCAGAATTCAGATATGGTTTCAAAATGAGTCATTCTTAGATCAGCTATCACAGTACTGTCTATTGCCATGCTTTCCAAAATCCCCGTCTGTGGTTTTTGAGGGACGGAAAAATTATTTTCTCGCATATTTGTAAGATTTCTTAGTTAGTGACAGAAATAACTTTTCCCTCTATATTGACCTTTTATAAGAGCTCATCTGTGCTACCCTCACTGAACACTTCACACAAAAGCAACCTCACTGAACACAACATTCTAAGAAAATTTGTGTGTTTCTTCCTGAAATTAAAGAAAGGGTCCTAGTAATTTAGAAATCATCTTAACCTTTAAAAGAGGTCTTAAGGTCCGAAACTGTTAGGAGGACGTTTAGGAGTTTCTTTAGCAGTGGAGAAAATAGATGAAACATGGAGAGGAAGAAGAAATTTGTTGAGTTAATGAAACGCTACACATCTGCGACACCACACAGAAATGCCATAGAGCCAGAAATGGAAGTAATCACTACGATAACATATTTAGCAAATGGAAAAATGCAGCTACGCAGCAGTGATGATCAGGGGCTGACACAAACAATTACAGCACTTTCAGAACCTGTTTGTGTTGCTGTTCAGTTCCTATAAAATACATTAAGTATGGCGGCATGGTAAATAAAAAATGAATAATATTCCTATCTTTGTGTTTGTGTGTGAGAGTGAGTACAGTAAAACAGAAAAAATTACACCTCTGATTTCAAAGTGAAGGCTTATAATAGACCCTACTCTTAAAAGCGCTTTTATTGCTTCTTGGACAACCAACCAATTAGTCTTCAAAAGAGGTCATCGGGGTCAGCCCTGCCTCGTCTAAGAGATGCTCTCAGATTGGCCTTGAATCACTTTTAAGCGAAGACTCCTAGCTAGAAATGTTTTATTAATCTAAGATAGAAGATCCCTGACAGGACTCTGATAATCTTTATAAATACGGGCCCTTAAGTTTATTGCAGCTCAGCAGACATTTACACAGCAATTCCAAATGCATAAGTAGTGTTACTGTATGTGATCAATGTTTTTAAAATAAAAAATTGAATACAGAAATATAAAGTGGGTCTAGATAGATCATTAATGAAGCATGACTCTTGAAGTCAATGAATCATTCACTCAACTGATTTGTTCAAAATGCGGATGAACTGAAGAATAAACCCCACTGTGCTGACTCGAGAATCCCAACGGGTGTCCAGAGTCATTCACACTGAATTACTTACATTCTCATTATGCAGATTTACAGCACTGTGGTCAGTTATGGTACATGGCAACTCATTTTGGTAAGACTTTATTTTACGGTTACAGCTATTAGTTGTTTTTAAGCATGCATATTACTACAATACTAGCCATTTATTAGTAGTTATGTTAATGCCTTATTCAACACCCCTCATCCTACCCAGTACCTGAACGTAACAACGTAACTATTAATAAACAGCAAATTAAGAATTTATTGAGGGAAAAGTTAATAGTTAAATAAATTGACAACTTAGGTTGTTGGTTTCCTTCATTTTCTACAAGAGCTTGTAATTCTTAATGGCAAAAACCATGTTCCCAAACTGAAGGGTCAGAAAAAGATGATTGAGTTTTCAACTATTAGTCCATGCGGAAACCTTCGCTTATAAAGTTTGTGCTAATAGCATGTGGGATGGTAACCATGGATGTGTTTATGACTGAACAGGAACACTATTGTCACATGTTCCTCTTTTCTTATTTGTTTAGCTGTCTCAGCAGCATATGAATTTAAATGTTTTTTCTGGTGTAACTCCATTAGACTGCAGACCAGCCCCCTCCACTACTGCCTAGGAAAAGAACTTCAATAGCTGACTGCGTCAGTGCACACAATATGTATGTAAAAAGCCCCACGGCATCACAAAAATCTGGTAAGTTTCTCTTTACGTTTTAATAGATATTTGGAATAGCACATTAGGGAGATGAAAAATTGTATAATCTATTCTTTAATTTTCTTCCTCCAAAAAAACAGAAAGGAACCTCTCCGACTCCGATTCAGACCATGACTACGAGTCTATTGAAGAAACAATTAAAACCCCCCATGAAAGCTTGTTTTATTAGTTCAAAGACACTTGTATTCTGCCAAAGATACTAAGAAATCCAAAAAAAAGTTGCAGGCAACGTGGAGTCCTGCACCAGCATCGAATGTTTCAATACTCAAAGACAATGCAAGGTTCAACAAATACAACATTTATTGTAAATCAGACAATGTCCTTTTCACTGGTTTGTCTTTATGTGAAGTTGAAGTCCAAAAAATAGCTTTAAATGAATGTTTTTTGTTTTTTTTTCTTGAACGCTATGTAGATGAAAAACAGGCTTATTAAGGTAATACAGATTAGTTAGACTTCATTATCTGTTGATCTGAAGTGGTCCTCATCGATCGTGGAGAATATGTGACCCTCGTTGCTGAGAAAATCCACAATTTGCCTGTAAGAACAAAAAGAGAAGTGAGAATCAAACTGGTGTGAAAAGAACTAGTGTTTAACACGGAGGTGTTTTTTTGCAGCGTGCAGACAGACCACCCCCCCACCACCACCACCATTGTCTTTGTTTAGCATTTCATAGAAAGAATGTTGACAGGCATTTGCATACTGCAATCTTTGAAACATCTGGCCATCATTAGTTCACCAATGCAACTTCAAATAAAGCCAGTTCTTCTTTTTAACCTCTATTCAAAGAATCCTAAAAACAAAAAAGTATCATAGTTTGCAATCTTTTTAACATTTACAATAATATCATAACCTTTATTAGTAAATCCCGCTCAATTATCATTAACTGTAATTGATAAAGACGGATGCGAAACATTTTAATCACAGCAAAAAAAAAAAACAAATACAAAAGTTACTTTAATTTGTAATAATATTTTACAATATCAGTGTTTTCTGCTGAAGAATGCTTCGATGAGCAGAAGAGACGGCTTACACTGTAATGAGGGTTATAAGCTCAGGATCAGTAGATGCTGTCACTGATTCACTGCCGTTTTTGCAACTTTAGATTTAGTAAAGAAAGCAACATTTCTATGATGCATGTGACTGGAAACTAAGAGCGGTTCACTGTGATCATTAACATCAGTAATTGCTTAGTTCTCACACAGGTCACACGTTATCATCAGTTTAGCACTCATATCAGTTGACACTATCATCTCACACTTGTTAGTAATTCTAATGGTAAGAATTCACTCCACTTTTTCTTTTTTCTCATGCTCACAGTCACACATTTATTTGCTGATTTTTATATTTGGTTTTATACTGTAGCCGTTTTTCTCAGCATTATCATCTACTGAGATGCATTTTGACTGATACAATCTGTGTGGAGCTGAAGGCAGAACCCTTCGACTGTTTTAGAAGACAAACCTTTAAGAGCACTTTATGGTCATTTTTATTTATAAAAACGTCTTCCTGATGCGCACGTACATCTGGTGTGGCTTGAAAAGGATTGCTTCCTAACTGCGTGCTGACCTTTAAGTGGTTAACTCTTCAACTGCCATGTTAAAACCCTAAAATACCCCATTTATTGTATCCTGTCACAAATGACAAGGCTTTTAAAAACAGCTTGTCGTCAACTTGTTCTTTCAATTAGCACTGATGGAACTAGATACTCGTAGGCTTTATGGATCTGGTTTTATTTTTATATTTTATTCACTACAGTGACTAGGTTTTTCAGGAAAATGAATATCGTCTTAGGGTCAAAATGAGTGGAAAATAAAAATGAAATTAAATGCAAAACTATGATTACTTTGTTAAACATAGAACTAAAAGAGAAGATCTTAAAATACAATTTCTACGCAAGAACAGAATATCATAAATTGCGAAATGTTGGTAATGATGAGAACTGAGCTCAAGTTCATGCAAAACCTCACATGAACACCTTACCTCGCCACAAAATAAGAGGAAGCTTCTTCAGGGACGTGCTATTCTCCAAAGCTCATTTGACTCAGAAACTGAAACTAAAATAGGTAGAACACCGTCTAACCCCTCTCTGGGTTAAGGTCCACTATAAAACAGGGATATTATCCTTTTGAATGTTTAAATTAGTTTATTTTATTGTTAGTTTAGTTTTTATTTTGCAAAAATATTCCTGTCTCAGTTTTAGTGTGGAAATGATACTTCTCTAAAAATCATCTCCTGTGTAGACCAAAGCAACACGTAACATTTTAACAAGGTTTGATGTTTGCACAGTTACAGGACAATGACCCTGCAGTGCTGAATTTGAGGAAACATGCTCTTAGTGTCATTGAAACTCTGTAAACTACTTTTGTCCAATGCATTAAAATAGTTGGATCTTTTGCACAGACGAGGGACCGGTGCACACTACTGTATTTCCCGCCTCTGCCTCTATAAATGAACACAATAAGAAGAAACAATCTAAAATACTTTGAAACGGTGCACGTGTCATGCACTAAACAAGTCAGACTTTCTGGCACAGAAAATTCTTTTATATTAGCTAGTTTTTCAGTTTCCTGCTGTTTAGTTTTTCATTTATTTTTCAACATTTAATTTGATTTCAGATGTTTTTGGACCTATAGTCTTAGTTTCAGTTGTAGTTTGCTACAAAAGCTCTTTGTGTGTCCCGGGAGAGGTCTGTACCTGATGACAGTGACGCTCATGCTGTTCAGCTTCTGCTTGAGGTCTTGCATGCTGATGCCTTGAGGCTCATGACAGCTCTTGATCAGACTCAAAACCTGCACAAACAGAGACCAGAACCCACTTCAGAAACACACACACACATTTGGAACCTTGATACTTTTACAGGATTAATAAAATATATCTATTTTTTTATTTGATTAATAATCCACTAGTTCACTTGCATTGGTCTTGGTTTGGTGCGGTTCACTTTCACACTGCCCTTGTTGCAAATGAACCAGAAATTGTAAACTAAAGCACACATGCACTAAGGTCATGCATTCATCGGTCAGAAATTCTCATGCAGCAAAAAACAGGAACATGCAAATCAGATCTTTCGTACTGCAATTTGTATTCTTTTACTGGTGATATCAGATACTAATGCAACATGAAGAAACCTGTGAGCACCATACCATGTTGTAATTAAGACATGCTGTATTAAAAGTATCTAGATTTTATTTTCGTCATATTAAAATATTAGTTTAAACATTTAACCTTGATAATTGTGCGCTCTTTCATATATGGGAAAGAGCTACCTCGCTTTCATACGGACTACATAATCAGATATTTGTTTTCAAATTGAATTCATTCATTTATAAGTAGATACTGAGCTTTCATATACAGGAAAGACTGTCCCTCGCTTTACATAACCAGAAAATATTCATTTCCCATTTTAATTCATACATTTGAAAGTAAACACATCGGTGCACAAAGGGTTAAAGACCCTGCCATTTCAGATTTCAATACACTCCATCCAGTGCACTTTACAAGCTTGCTTCCTCAAGGTCAGAATTTACTGGAATTACTATCTTTGTGGGATAGATACCAGGTACACACGCACACACATCCCATTCAACTCTTGTGCAATGAAGCATTTATGACTCACTTGATTCTGGTTAGCACTCAAACCATTGACTAGCATCATACTAGATCCAGAATAGCTTCCTGTGGCGCTCATGCTAGTGTGTGCCGTGGCCATCATGTTTGTTCCTGCACCTCCTCCCATCTACAGCAGAAAGGGCATTGATTACCAAACACACCAATCACAACAGAGAAAAAAAATACATTCATGAAACTGAAGAGATCGCCCAGCCCTACGAGATAATAACCAGGTCAACATTTTGGTAGTTTCAATATTATGTTTCAAATTCATATTTTATTTTATTTACGGCATGAATAAAGTCAAACAGAGCTGTACAATTAAGTCATGATATAGACTAGTGCCTGTGTGTGCAAAGTCTGCATGGTCTGTGTCACAGATTGGTCTGCTGCACGAACTCAAGCAGGCATGACGCTCGTCTGTATCTCACTATATAAGGACAGGACGTTCATCTCCAGCGCTGCCTGTGACACATCCCCCAGCAATTTAACATTTCATGTGAGAAAAACTACCATCAGAAACAACAACCCAATGAAATATAGCTTAACTTACTCAGTTTATGACAGAAATACATTATCTGTACAGTAGAGTAGTAACAATACATTTAATTGAAACAGAAAACATCTGTTGTGCTGCACTTTGCTTGCTCAAAAATGAGGATTATTCCAACGTCATTTCATTACTTATTTGAAAATGTAAAGGTCTATGCATTTATCTGACTACACGTTTTCGATAATATAACATTTACAATTGTTTAACATTTAAATATAAAATAGGCCATTATTATTAAATAAGTTTTATGAATTTAACAGATTAGAAATCCTAGGATTATTCAAACTCAGGGCACAATCGACCGTTCAAGCTTTATTGACAGGTGATCTGACCAATCAGAACACGTATATTATGTGCTGCCGCTATCTATATTCCCTCTAGCCTAAATCAGACAGGTGATTAAATTAAGTTGGCTGGTGATGCACTTGACAAATAGTGTGTTCTGTGACTGACATGAGTCACTTTCTGATATTTATTCATGTTCATTTAATTCTGAAAATATGATCTGACGTGTTTCATGTGTTGAGACAAACCAGTGATCTGTCCGGAGACCTTCCTTCTGTCGGTTGTTGGTGGTTTCCTCTTTGCTCTGCGATGTGTTTTTTACTGTGTGAGAGCGGCACTGTTTGTCGGTCATAGCAACAGTAACATATGAAGGTGTCCAATTTTTTTTTTTTTTTTTATTGCAAACGGTCAATTATTGCAATTTTAATAAATACTAAATTGAAGTTTTATTTAAGTTTTTCAATTAACTTACACAATGCTTTTTATTAACAAAAGTGAACAAGAAATATTTAAATGGAAATTACAGAATGTGCAGGAAACCTGATGATTTCATACTGTGATCTACTATTAAAGTGAATCATAAAGAACGTGATGACTTCATAAGGTTCAAACTAGAGCAATGATAGCCTAATACAGTGGTTCTCAACCCTGGTCCTCGCTCCCCCCTGCTCTGCGTATTTTGCATCTCTTTGTTAACGCACCTGATTCTGATAATAAGCTCATTAGAAGAGAGCTCCGTGCATGGGCTGTGTTCCCAATCAACATTGTACCCTACACAGTGTCCGTTAAAGTT
>JAUCNO010001113.1:916983-931639 GCA_032353835.1 Enteromius viviparus | reverse complement strand
CATGTATATATTTATGTTCATATCTTTTATATTATATAAAAATATTTTTAATATACAAACATTTTCTAAAATATATGCATGCATGTATGTAAATATGCATTAAAATCTACATAATATACATATATAGTTTTTTTTTGTAAATAAAAACTTTATTGTTGTGATTATTGTTGTTGTTTATTGGTAGAAAGTCTTTATTCAGGTCTCTAAAAATACCTTTAGACATTTTTGCCTATTTTACAGTCCTCCAGCTAAATCATACAGTATGCTAGACAGTGTGGAAAAGTACTGTAATATCCCACCTCTTGTCAACAAACCGCATGATTTTAAAAGCCTCTGTCTGTAAACCTCTAACTGTAAGTATGAGCAATATAAATATTGTGATGCTTGTCTTAGCAAACACCACTAAAATGTGTTTGTAACCAATATCATTCTCATTTCCAAAATGATTCTGTGGGCCAGGCGTCCGCTTTTCCTGTAATTTGAGCAACCAGCATTCTTCGGTTACTATGCATTTCGTCAGAGCTGATTAATCCCACCACACCACACCACAGACTTTAGGCTCTCTGCATCAGGGATTCATGAGAAGGGGAGAGCTAGTGATAGTCTGTCAATCTCTGCCTTCCAGTGCTTTACAGGACATAGCACATCTTATGATACATGTGTGATACGAGCCGATGTTTTTGATCATAAACCTTAGATATGGTTCAGTAAGGCAAGGCAGTAAATTAATCAAAGGTGGCCGCAAAACATTTGTTACGAAAGATTTCTGTTTCAAATAAATGCTGTTCTTTGGAACATTAACAACTTAAAAAGCTACTCGTCAGGTAACACTTTTTCGAGGCATCAGGGGTGCATAGGTTTTTGTTAGTGTGCTGGAAAAAATAGCGTCCATGTCCATGAAATAGTCTGCAATTATTTTTTTGGGATCAATGGAAATTCTGAGAACATCTACACTTATTTTCCACCTCTTCTGTGGTGTATTCATTCCTATCTCAGTAGAGACTGTGGAGTCAATATTTCATCTAACACGTCTGCTGTGTGTCAGTTTGCTGTTGTATTGATTTCCACAACACTATGACTATTTTGTATTGCATCTTTTTTTTTTAATGCATGACTATTATTATTTAAGCAATGAAAACCAAATTGGATTCTCACGACCATTCAAAACCATTAAAGCAGTTTCAAATAACTGTTTTATGAAATGAATTATTATATATGCAAAGCAAAATTTTCACATGATCCTTCATAAACCATATTAATGTGCTGCTTGAGTGCTCGAACTCCTAATTTAATCTTAAGTGAATCACACACTCCCCCCAACAGAAAGTCTAGATAGAAAAAAAAATTGTCCATTTAATTAATTAATTTTATTTTTTTAGATACGGCAACATAGAAAGCAGCCGTGTGCACGATTCCTAGTGTTTTCACATGATTTATAGTAGATCAGGTTACATAGTTTCCACACCAAGACATCTGGAAACACTTGTCACTGTCCATTATTAAACTCCAAAACTTAAGATTTCCAGGTATCAAGCATCATTTACTCCCCAAGTGCTTTTTTGTTGTCCAAAATTCATGTACACAAAGTAATAAGTTGCACTAGCTGTTCTGCATAAACCTTTGTGAAACCACGAGTCTGACAGACGTCACGAACAACAATATTCTGTTTTTTCTCTCTGTGTTTTTTTAGGCTTGATCCCAGATGGGAAATGGGACCCTCCTGTGCCATTCTTTGACTTTCTGGCAGTAATGGACCAAGAAGTGCCGACTTATGCAGCTCAGAGGGCTCCTAAAACGAAGACTGGGGGCAGGGAGGACCACAGAGATCACAAGCATGTGACCCCAAACCAAAGACAAACCCCACATCCATCACCAAACCCCCAAGCACCTCGCCAGCACTCTGAACTATAAACTCAAGTCCTCTCATGGCACAGAAGGTTCTGTAAGCAATTCACATGACTGCTTGACATCTGTTAGATTTCACATTACGTGTCGCGTTATGTGTGTGTATATCAGAACTTACTTTTCACAAATCAAATGGACTTTTCTTAAATGAAATCAAGCTAGTTTACATTTTTGTGCTGTAACTTTATATACACAGAATGTGATATTTAAAACCTGAAAAACATCTACAAGAATGTACGTATTTATACAAATCATTTATGTAAACGTTTTTGAGATACTGTATTATTAAGATGTTTTCATACAAATCCAGAGCTTCACATATGGATGACATTTGTATATTCGTACATTGTCTGTTGTTTCAGTCATGGAAGAACAGCAGTTTTTTTACCGTATCGTGCTGCTTTCGTGATGGAAAGACTAACGTCAAACCTAAAAGAGGCTGCATCTTTGGTTGATTGCACTGTTAAAGTTAATTAGCGTCACACTTAACAAGGGAAGAACTACTTTTTAATTCAAACCAAAGTTACTTAGCAAGCCCACTGTCTTTTTTGTGCTTGCTGCCGGGATCTGTATCCAGTGCTTAAACCCGTAAACTCTATTGCAGATGTTTTCAGGAACTCTTTAAATACCATTTGTTTGGCAATGAAATACAATACATGAGTGCATGTGTGTTTTCACATGAGCTGAAATGTTCATATATACAGTACACTCACCCATGGGAAGGTCATTATATAGGATAAGCCTGCATGGAAACTCCATAAGCAGTACTAGTCCTCTGTTTACAGCAGGGGTCACCAAGTTCGGTCCTGGAGGGCCGGTGTCCTGCAGAGTTTAGCTCCAACTTGCCTCAACACCTGCCTTGAAGTTCCAAGTATATCTAGTAAGAGCTTGATTAGGTGCTTCAGGTGTGTTTAATTAGAGCTGGAGCTAAAATCTGCAGGACACTGGCCCTCCAGGACTGAACTTGGTCACCCCTTGTTTACAGCATGTCCTCTCATGAGATCTCTGACTTCTACAATGAACATAATTTCACAATTAAGCAAAATGGTGCTTTAATAAAAAGTTTAGTCTTACTTCAGTGTTTGTATTTAATAAAACTTAATAAGCCCACTGTGTAGGTGTAGATATTTTTTGATTTTGACTGAAATTCAACTAAAAATTTAACTTGTTGCCTCCCACTCACGACCTCAACGATGGCCATTAGTGAAATCATCTCGCACCGTCTGGTGAGAAATGACTTCAGATGTTAGCTGGCAGTGCAGTTACTAAGGAAATGCACTAGGGACCAATCATATCGTTTTATTGATTTCGACTAGAAGCTCTTATGGTCCCATCGATCTTCAGACAAATTCTAGAGAACTTAGATGAAATCCACACTAACCATTTTATTATTAGATTTTCAGATGTCACAAGGTCTAAATGTAATTTGGATTTTAAAAATCAATGCAGGGCTTTTATGTAAGGTCAAGCTGCTTGTTGGTTAGGATGTTTATGTTTTATTCATTTACTCGTGCCTCAACACATGTCCAGTTTTAAGATTATATTGGCTAGGGTGCATCCGTCTCTTCAATCTCCTGACGGAAAACAAACAAAAAAATGTTTTTAAAATGTAAAGGATGTGCTGAATTCCTGGTAATGTAGAGTAATGGGTCTTTAATGGTTTTTCTGTGGTTTGCGCTGTAAATTATAAAGCAGGTGGTTAAGTTATGAAGAGCCCTATTTGTCTAGAAGTTTGACTTGTGATGCCTGGGAATAGTCAGATTTTAAGCATATTTACAGCTGGCAGTTTTAGCTGTGTACACAAAGATTTTCTCGGTCTAAAGTCATGTACTATAATAGTTAATAGTGTATTTTGTGGAGTGTTTCGTAAACGTAACACATCTGCCATCTTGGCATTTAACTTAGACCCTGATGGTTTTTGACCTGTTGCAAAAACAATGCAGAAATGTTCTGAATTTTGTTGAATAAGTACAACTGATGCATAAAGAACAGCATACTTTGGCCATTTCTAATCTGTCTCAGTAGTTTTCTGTCCTGTTTAATAGCTTAGTAGGAGCTGCAGGGGTTAAATGCCAAATCTAATCACCCAAACCTTGACCCTCTGTCATTTCGCAAGCCAAGTAAATTATTCTCAGAAATGTTTTTGTTCGGCTGTATTATATTGCACCAGCTTTATCAGACTATCTGACCCTAAAAGGTTGCAAACTTCCAGTCTAGCAAGTTGTTGCTGCTGATTAATTTCCACCAACAGAAGTAGATGGAGTTTTAGAACGACTGCTGTACTTCAGTTTGTATTAAATGTCCTTTTTACAAGATGTAAAAGATTTAATCATTTAGAGGTGTCCACAGAATGTGTATGGGAAGTTTCATCTCCTAATACCTGATGGATCAGTTTATTCTTTCATTTCAATGGCTACTTGCATGGTTGGCTTATTCGCTCAACTGCTGGGTTACCAAGATTTTTCAAAATATCACTAAGTTCTCTCTTGAGTCAGCTGTCAGATACACATAAGATTGTCAAAAGCACACACATAAACCGCTCCCATTACAATTCAGGGTATTGTAACATTGCTGGAAGAAAACACAGGAATACTGTTGGGATTTTGTGCTTTGCCTTTTTTTAATGCCCAAAAAGCAGCATTATGCAATTCGGATTTATTTATATTGGTTTCCAGTGCATTTCCCAGATGAAAAAAAAAAGAGATTTTTATTTTTTTATTTTTGTCTTCCTAAATTATATATGCAGTGACATCTGGGGAAAATATGTTATTTAACAACTCACGGACACAAGAAATTGATAATTGTATGAATTAGAAGTGAGAACAAATAGTAAGAATTTGTTTTCCTCACATTTTTGTCATTGTTTTCATAACGTTCAAAAGTTTGGCATCGAAAATATTTTATAATGTGTTTGAAAGAAGTTTCTTATATGCTCCCCAAGGCTGCATTTATTTGATATGAAAAAAAATAAAAAATGAGCGCAATATCGTAAAATATTATTATTGCTTAAATTACTCTTTTCAATGATAATATATTTTAAAATGTATTTTAATCCAGGAATGGCAAAGCAGAATTTTCATCAACCATTTACTGTTATTTAATAGTGTCACATGAGCCTTCATTGATTTAAAATAGTTATGTAACATTTTCCTCCAGTTTCACAGACAAGCCTTAAGCTAGTCCCAGACTAAATTGCATGTTTGAGCTGTCTCAGATGAAAATATCTTGCTCTGACATATCTTAAACATGTCAGTGTCATTGTTCTGTGTTAAGATGCTCACCTGTAATATTTTCTTATAAGGCATAGCAGAAGTCATTTACTCCCGATATCTGAGTGACTGAAGATGCAGAGGATTAACGTTACCTTTGGTTCTGAAGGAAACGCACACTTGATCGACCAAAACTGCGTTTATGTTCGTGCAAATCATTCATGATCCAGCCTCACCTACAGAAGCAGTGAGTATAATGTCTTTTAATGAATCTTTGCAAATCACCTATTAATGGGTTAATTAGCAAGTTTCAATATGAAGAAAAAAGATCCTCCAAGAGCGCCTTGGGAAAAATGGGCGGGGTCAGCGGAGCTGGTGAAGATTTAAAGGGGAAGTACACAGAACAGAGTGATTTCTAAAGAGCTGTTTATGACAGGGGAAAATTAGCGGTTTTTACACTATCTTTGAGAAATTTTAAATAAACAATATTACAAACTTAGACCCTAAGGAATCATTCCAGCTGGTGGAAAATTGGCTTTGTATGACTCCTTTAAGAAAAAATGCAAAAGAAGAGAAATTTGCTGCTTGTAGCAAAAAGTTTCAGTCGACTGAGAAATCATTCACTGTCCTTGAAATGAAAAAGCGTCTTTGTTGAGTAAGGCATGCATTCAGCCGGCTGCTGATGGGCATTTCAGAGATAATACAGTGTTTACTGGCCGCAGTTCGTAATCCACTTCACAGAAAGCAATTTAAAGCAGACAGAAGGAGCGTGTGTTCAGACGGTCAGCGGTGGCACTGCATCACAGCTGCGTGTGCGTCAGTCTCTCCCAGCGCTGACCTGAGCGCGTTTATCAGCACCGCGCGGGAAACAGGCCAGAGACTCTCTTAAATGAGTGGCACGAAAACCCCGTTCCCGTCTAATGAGACGGCACGGAAAATCATGATCCCTCTCAAAGGTCAACACCTCTGACGTCAATAACAAACAAAGGCACCCACGCAGCGGAAGACATATTGGGAGTCGTAGATATGTGTTTATTTCAAAACATCACAGAGTGCCTCTATATATAGCGCTTCGGTCCAAAATGAGAGGCAAACAGCAGTGTTTTTTTTTTAAATCATTACCATAATGTCTGTTTTCCTTCTCTTTCCTGCCTCTTCCCGGCAGCATAATTTAACTACGGCTTGTGAAACCTGTAAAGGGTGTTCTGTTCGGTCTGAATCTACTTCACTTACTCCTGCATAATTGATGAAGTGCTACGAAATGAATGACAAAGAGCTCAAACGCACAAACATTATGATGTTCAAGTGAACGCACATTTTAGATTAGGTTTAGAGGAGCTTTAATAGAGCAGTTTATTCATGAATGTGTAGAGGAAAACACAAATTAACAAAATGTCAAATGCATATCACACAGATTAGAGAAGGTGCTGAATGATGAAAACGACCCGTTTTAACAGGTGTTGAAAAACAAGACGGATAGAAAGAGCATCAAAACTCCCAGGATTCAAAGATTCAAGACACCAACTTTACATTAAAATGAACATACAGTCGACACAGTGTTTTAGACACCTTACCTCATTAACCGTTCCGTTATATCTTTTGAGATTTGCACAACCGTTCAAAAGTTTTTTTGTTTGTTATTTTACATTTTCAAAAGACTGCATTTATTTGACCAGAGATGCAGCAAAAACAGTCAAGTTTTTAAATATTACCGTTTAAAATAACTTTTCTATCTGAACTTATTTATTTGACACATGTGGGCACAGTAATTAGTTATTGTTGAGTTACATCAACATTCTTTTTTGCATTTTAAAACTAACTATTCAGATATTTCAATTAACTTGGAAGTGCCCAATATAAATATGTAAAAAGGAATACATTTTTCTTTTTATTATTATTATTATTATTATTATTATTATAAAACATTGCACGCTATAATCTACACGGTTTTAATGTTTCTGTGAGAACATATTCAGTATACTATTGTAATATATTATCAACTCTCTCTGGACACCTTGGGAACAGAATCAGCACAGTACTTAGCATTATAATATTATATTGTGCTTATTTAGTATTATAAGATGATAAAGCTTACAATAACCATGAATATGTATATTTTTGTTTCTATTAAAAATAATAATAATAATAATTGTGATACTACGAATTCTACTAATAACAATACAAAACACAAAATTAATGAGCTGCTGAGTTTATGAATATTAATCATGTTGTCCGCATAATAAATCTTTAACTGGGTCCAAAAGTGAATGGTTAAAGCAGGAGAAACGTAATGATTAACGGCTAAGTCCGACTCAAATCACATAAATACAAGAAAGTAGAAACACCTGAGGAAAGCTGAATCTGGTCTCCGGAAGACTGCGTTCAGTACTGATCTACAGTTATCTGTGCTCCATGATTTCAGTTAGTCACTAAACATCAATCACGCTTATTCCAGCAGATGTTTTCTCTCGGATGATTCTGCTTAAAAAACAGGCATAATTTTGAGTGATTTGTTTCATTTAGTTTCTTTATTTAGAAGATTTGACCTCAGTGTAGGTTAGGTTTATGCAGCTTTAAAATCATATGAACAATTAACATAAAAGCAAATAACTACCCAGATAGAACCAGAATACAACAGACACAATGAAGTGCACTCAAAAAGACCTTGTTGCCTTGGCAACTAGCTGAAATATATATAAAGTATTTTATTTCAATTCATCTTTATTTCACTTCAGGTGATGGAGATGCTGTTTGTGGATGGTGTTGTGGGTTATTTAGTAAATAAAACTTATTTCAGGCAATTGTTTTTCATCTCTTTTTATGGACTCATTACTGGATGCATTTTTTAAACTGATCATAAATTTCAAAACCGAGTAACAATTTATTTTAGGCTCTCTTAACTAGTTGCTTATTAGCATGTATATTAATAGAATATTAGTAGTAGTAATTAAGCACATATTAATGGCTTTTTCTGCATGCCCTAAGGATAGGGAGTCGGACTTGTAACCCAAAGGCTGTGGGTTCAAGTGCCAGGTCCCAGTCAATACTACTGAGGTCAGACCCTTGAGAAAGGCAGCGTATCTGACATCACTCACACTTATGCATCTTGCCATTTACCGCGTACCGTTGGTTTGTGAAGTATGCAGTACACGGTGAATAGCAAGCAGGTCTGTGCTGCCATCTAGTGCGAGCGCACACAACACAGACGAGCACACTTTGAAAAACTCACCGTATTTGTCCCTGAGGCCGACTGTGCATCGAAAGACTCCACCAAACGCCACATCCTCCCCGAAGATCACTGCAAGAGACAGACGTGTTAGCATCACAGCAGCTGAAGCACTCGAGGCCGGTCGAGCTCTGCTCATACCTGCGGTGGGATCACTGGCCAGCGTGTTGTCCATGGCACTGGTGACAGCCTGGAATAAATTCATCTTCTGTGTAGGGCCTGCAGAGACACTCAAGTCAATCCTGTCTCACGATTCATAACAGCTATAAAGACTTTTATTTTGCTGCTGGTAAATATCAAAGGAGGTTTGTTTTGTGTGTGTGATATTGTCAGTTTCCATACTGAAATAATATTAGCATTGCAATTGAACCTCAAGGAACGTATGAAATGCAAAAGACAGGTAGTGACCAGATTAAAAAAATCAATCTTTTTTTTTTTTTAAGTCTAAAAATAACCAATTTTTTATTTTTTTTTTCATTTTTAAATGGATATTAAAAGACTGGATTTGCTGTAGCACTTTCCGTTCAAATAAACAGCAATAAGAAAAAGTGATTTACTTATGTGCAGTCGTATGCATGTTGGTGCACAGTTATGATTACTGCACTCATACAAAATATGCTATGTAAAATTTATGAAATTCCAGTATTATTTTAACCATACATTGTAACAGGGAAGTAAGTATTTTAAGGCAACTAAATACAACTTTCATAAAATAGATCATTTAAAAGATCGAAGTTATACATTTTAATCAGCTTTTCTTATACAGACGAGTCATGAGATCTTAATTAGTGGTTCAGTAGTTATTTATTTTATTTTTTCCCCAATCCAGTCTCTACTAAATGATGCTCAGTCCACCCAAGCAGACTGACCAAATCAACTCACACACTGTCCAGTACTTTTGTGGTCACTGTTTAAAATGTCATTTATGATATTAGGTTTGTTGTCATACACTTATCTGGCCCATCTTACATGGTATCACCCTTCTGTGTGAGTTTATCATAAGTTAGTCTGAATTAAAACAGATTGTAATGATTCCTATGAATCATGAACGGTGTCTGCAGTCAAGCACTGCACTATTCATGTGTTCATTAATGAGTATTTAAGAGCAAATACAAACAGATGTCATGTCAGTCGATGTATTTTTAGATTTACTTTTGTTTGAAAAGACCACAGCAAAGCCAGCCGTAATTATTATTATTAATTTACTTCTGTAAAAATAGACGAATCATATGAATACGTCAGTGTGAAGTGTATACAAGGGCATTACCGTACTGAGCAGACACAGGGTCAGGGTAATAGGTGAAGTGCGCTGCATGTCTCCTCTGGGCTTTCGGCTTGGCTGTGCAGTCAGGGGACAGTTTAAGCAAAGTTAACCCCAAACTGCCGTGCACGCCACCGGTTAACCCGGTTAACGAAGACTTGACGACTGAAGTTCTCGAGAACAGCCGCGTCGCCGCCATTGCGCTGGAAACCAAGCTGGTACGCCGCTCTGACGTCAGCGTTCACATGGACCAGCGCTGCTCCGATTGGCTGGACGCGTGGGAGGAGTTTTGATTGACACCGTACGTCAAGTACGTAACATACGGGCCGTTTTTAAATGTTAAAAGTTAAGCACAGAAATGCTGTTTAGTACGAAATCTCGCTCGACCATGTCATCGTCTTAGCTTTGGATTACCGTAACATTATTGAGGATAATTTGACCTTTGAGTATTACACACACGAAATTATTTGACACACTTGGCTTCATCTAAAATTACATTTACTATTATTTCGCGTTAAGCACTTTTTAACCCCTTAAAGGTGTAGTTCACTTACAAATTTTGTCCTCATTTACCCACCCTGATCATGTGTTTTTTTTCTTCTGTTGAATACAAAATAATATATTTTGAAGAAAGGTTTGGAATAAGTGGAGGGTGGAGTTTTTCCCCATAGTATAATCAAAGAGTACTTCTATACTTTTTAGTATAATCTTACAGTTAATTCCATGATGACATCACACAGGAAGGCACATTATTAGGTGTGTTTTCTTTCAATATATCAGGAGGAGCCTTGAAGAACATCTTATAAATGCAAACTGTAGAAAGCATTTTAATCGACTGATGATCACAGAAAAAGTGAAAAAATGGTATCAAGACAAACGCACTGAATATGAGAAAACATTCATCATATTGCAAAATTAGAGTTACTTTCAAAAAAACAGCATTAGACATTAGAAATAAAGACCACATTTGGAATCTATCTGACAGAGTATGTATATTTGTCAGGTACACTTTCTCAGATTGCATTGTGTAGCCAAATAAAATCAAAAAACAAAGAAATGGACAACAAACATGCATTTGCTGAAAGCAGCTAGAAGGAAGAGTTAAGCACGATGGCAGCTTGTTTTTTGTGAGAGGCTCCTGAGCGTTTGGTAACAGTGCTTTTGAGTCCTGCAGGCTTCATCATCTCCATCCTCCTCATTTCCACAGTGTCTGACTGGATGTTTTCACACATTCAGAAACATCTAACTTCCTCCCGCTGTTGCACATCTTGGCCAGGTTCTGCAGTGGTGGTGAGAAACATCACATAAAAAAGCGCCTTTTTGATGAACACTTACTGGACTGAAGCAGCTCTGCTTTACCCGATTATCCTGATGTTGTCATTTTTTGGAAGAATCAATGAGTCTCAAGTCTGATCATCAGATTTTTGAAGAACATTTAATCTCTCAATCAGAAACCTCAGTCTGGTAAACACAAAGCCCTCGCTCATATATATATTACATATGATTGTTCATGATCACTTACACTAGCAGCTCTGGCGATGCTGTTGGGAGACTGAAGAGCCACCAGTTCATTGAGGATCCTCTTCAAATCACCGGCGCTAGGCTCTGCTGTAAGTGATGTGATAGAACTATTATCATCATATCAAAACAGACAGAACTTGATTTAGTTGTTTAGTGTTGTTTTCTATTCCTTCAATGAAACTAAATCAAAGCTTAAGTTTATAATACAGTATAATAGAAGTTTATTAAAAAAAAATAACTTTTGTAATGGGTCACCATTGACTTCCATACTAGGAAAAAAATAATCATGGTGACCCAAAACAGCCTGGTTACAAACTTTTCCAAAAAATCTTCCTTTGTGTTCATCAGAGCAAAGAAATTCATCCAGATTTGGAACGACCTGAAGGGAAAACTACTCCTTTAACAGTTTTCCATTTAAAGAAATAAAAGCATTCTTAATTATTAACATGCAAATACAAGTATAAAAAATATACAGTTATATATTTCATGTTTCTGCAGGTTTTATGATGGAAAATTGACAACTTTAACAATACGTCTATATAGTATACTAATGGTAATATCAGAGAGCACACACCTGCATTTTTTTATTAAATAGAACTTCCAACAGATCCCGATTACTTTTTTTCATAAAAAAATAAATCTCTGCTCACAACCTCTAGAAATGATTAAGTTTAAACTATGTTCCTCCTGTGTTTTTGTCTTTCAGAAATGTTCCCTGTGCAAACGTCTCAAGAGTCTTGTTTTCTGTGAAACAGACTAAAATGAATTGTGTTGCAACTACAAGAACAGATGCCATTCAAAGGGAAAACAAATTCCCCTTCCCCACAGATAATATTTGTTCATGATTTAAGCACATCACTTAATTTTGTTCATTTTCTTATTTTATTTCTTAATCTTGATTTAAGGATGTTTAACTATTTGTAAAACAAAAACACAGAGGAAGGTATTAGTTGTTTGCGATGACTTTGTATTTTTAGGATTTTCTGCTTTCATACACCTTCAGATTTGTGACTGCCTTCAGTAAGAGTGGTTTGTACCTGGCTCAGGTGCAGGCTGCAGCTGCAGGTACGGATGATCGAGGAGCTCTGCTGTAGAAATCCTCTCTCTAGGATTGCGAACTAAACACCTCTGAAACAGACAGACAGACGGTGAGCGCTAAACATGAAACCTTAGGGGGTTATTATCCTGCTATTCTTCAAACATCCTGCTCACCTTCAGCACATCATGCAGGTCTTTCTCTGGAATATCGGGGAAGTCGATCTCGTGGGACGGGTCTATGATGGCATGCATTTTGCTCATCTGATTGGTGATGCTCTGGAACGGAGTCTTTCCGTAAGTCATGCAGTACAGGATACATCCCAGAGACCACACGTCACCTTTAGCGCAGATCTGGAGACAGCAGAGCAGAGAATGATGGGATTGGATGCCTTCCATATTAACAGGAGATCCGATAACGACCGAGGCACTCAATTAGGAAGTCTTCTCACCTTTGACCCAGGCTTCCCATTGGAGGATGTGTCTTTAACGGCCTCTGGTGGCATGTAGTTTAGAGTCCCCACCTGATAGATGTTATAAGAATGAGTCAATCAATGCAGAACACACTAGAAATGTCATTTCTGTAATGCTAGAAATCAGACCAGCGAGTCCTTCATGATGCTGGTCACGTCCGGCTGAATACGGTTAGCGATTCCAAAGTCAATCAGCTTCAGCGACGCATCCACAATCACAAAATTAGCTGGCTTTAAATCACTGTGGATGATACCTTCGAAAGAAAAATACAAAGAGTCGCACGTCATTAAACTGCTCAATAATAGTAATTTAAAGGTATGATGAGCGGTCAGCACCGTGTTTGTGGATGGTGTGCACGGCCTCCAGCATGTTCCTCCAGTAGCACTTCCTGTCCAGAGGGTTGACAGTCTTGCGGTTACGCAGCCAGGTGTGAAGATCCAGGTGACCACACTCCATCAGCATGTAGATGTAGCTGCTGGTGATCTCACTGCGAGGGAACAGGAAGTCACGTGACCAGGAGAACAGCAGAACAGCTAGTACACCGCTTCCACGCACACTTACTAGTCATAGAGTTTAATGATCTGATCGCTGTACTGCTGGAGATGGTTCAAGTGCTCGATCTCATTCTTGTAGCTTTCCACGGCCTGAGCATCGGCCTCTTCTAGATTCACGTACTTCAAAGCGTACGTGTGCTTCTTGTGGTCAAACACCTGATAGACCTGAACACACAGAATTATTTCTGTTATACACACACTGGATCAAAACGAAAGACAATAGGATACAGAGAATAGGTCGCGTTGCATACCTTACTGGAGCCGCCGCTGCCGATCATCTTGAAAATGAAGAACTGTTTGCCCTTGATTGTGATGGACTCGTTTGAGAAAGCTGAGGCAGGGGTCTGAGACAAAGGATAACAGATTGTTCATTTAATTAACAGTTCACACAAATGGAGGCAGAAATCAAGCCCTTTATCCACCGGACTCCATAATGCTGTTAAAACTCACTTCTCATGATCCAATCAATTATTGATGGACCCAGTTAGATTTGCTTTTTAAAGGAAAATGCCAGCGTTTTTACATACTCCACTATGTTCTTCTCCGTTTAGACAAGTTGATACTTACCTAATATGAAAAAACAGTGGAGTCTTCCTTTAAATACATGCAAGCGTTTAATATTTAATATTATTTAAATTGATGTTCATTTTCGATATAACTTTTTTTTTATGGTTGTAGTCAGCAACAACAACTCTGCTTTGGAGAAGAAGAAAAAAAAATCCCTAATCTGCTTTGCATTTTTTCCATCCAAAAAAAAGAATTAGGTTTCTCTCCATCATGCATTTCTCTTTCTGTGTCATGTTCCTGATTTGATCTCTTTACCTGTGACTGCTGCGGGACGCAGGACATCCGGCTCTGAGGGGTGCAGGGCAACTGAGCGTGACCCATTTTCTGAGCCGTGGTTGGAACAGACACAACCACTGGACGCTGTTTCACCACAGGAGTGACAAAACTACAGAAGAACAGACAGAAAGCACGGATGAGCTCAAGCAGGGTTCTTGCAGGTTTCAGTTAGTTACATTTACATCTTTTTAAGACATTTTAAGACCATTATGTGTGAAGTTTAAGACCAACTCGACACATACTGTAATTAGAAAAATTAGAATGATACCAGAAATTCTTAAAGCGTTCTATTTTTTATTGACACACTGAGAGAAAAATATAAAAGAAATCAGCAATAAAACAGATTAAAATACTGAACTTCTGATATCCATATTCCCAACACAACACTATACATACAACCTAACCCTACATATGTCTGAGTTCATCCCCTTTAGCCTCAATCTCAGTTTGCAGTTGATACACAGAGCCGTAGGTCACTGAGGAGCTACGCAATTTTGCAATCAAAATCGGAAGCTCTTCAGTGATCTACGGCTCTGTGTATCAACTGCAGCGCATCTCAAAAACAGCTGATTGAGATTTAGCGCTAATCAAAGAACCGGCTTTACTAACGTGATGCGCATGCATTAAT
>JAUCNO010001113.1:887475-904961 GCA_032353835.1 Enteromius viviparus | reverse complement strand
TGGCTCTTTAAATTTTACTCGCCAGACACAGAATTTGCTCGCATTTGGCGAGTGGCGAGTGTTAATTTCGGACCCTGGTTGTATATACACTGAAAAATATTTGCTTGTAAAACAGTTTTCACTCAGAAATTATGAAGAAAAGGCAAGTAACGTGACATTTAAAGTAGATCAAAACACTAAAGTAATATTTCCTTCTAAAACATACTCTAATATTCTTAATTTACAACTTAATTATTTACAGGGTAGAAGTGGAAGGTTTATCACAAAAGCCAATTTTGAATCATGACCTGACAAAACTTTTCTAATGGTTTAAAGACTTTTCAGAAGTCAGAAGGTTTAGTAGGCCGTCATGCAGAAAGAGATCACCTGCTCTACAGACATTTGTTCTTCATTTATACTGTATGTTCAAGTGTTTCCCAGAAGGCCATTACCTGATGAATTTCTCTGAATTGTGGTCACTTCCTGTTGGATGTGGCCAGTCCTACTTTAGTAAACAACACTCTCATAGTGATTGTAAACTCACTGTGTTTTCAGAAAAAGCTAAATATGAATTGATATGAATATGTTTTAGTAATGTATAGCTGTTTGTTAACCACTGACTTCTGCACTGGAGACATGTTTCCATCTGAAAGGTTTTCTCGTCTGGTCATGGCTCATGTCCAGCCTGCAGTTCTGCAGTGCTTTAATATATGATGGGTCAGTCTGCAAAAAACATGACTTTGGCAAGTCTT
This sequence comes from Enteromius viviparus, assembly GCA_032353835.1. Classification (NCBI taxonomy): domain Eukaryota; kingdom Metazoa; phylum Chordata; class Actinopteri; order Cypriniformes; family Cyprinidae; genus Enteromius; species Enteromius viviparus. The sequence goes on along the minus strand of JAUCNO010001113.1, from coordinate 904,230 downwards.
GAGCCTTCAGCGAAATGCATTTAGTCTCGTTTGCTGTTTGACGTGCTGAGTCAGCAGTATATATTCAGAAATACGCAGAAATGTTCTCTGTTCTGTAAAAATGGGTATGACTGGGATTAATACTCCATTATACTACAGACCAGATTATAATTGAGGGGGTGAGATGGTAAATCTCTTCTGTACATCAAGGCTATATTTATTTAAAAATACAGTAAAAACAGTAATATTGTGATATATGTGTACAATTAAAACAGCTGTTTTCTATATGAATACAGTGTAAAAATGACTTTATTTCTGTGATGTGCAGCTGAATATTTAGCATTGTTACTCCAGTCTTAAGTGATCTAATATACTGATGAACCTCTCTAAAAAACCTAGAAGCAGAGAGCTCAAAAGGACAGCATACATAAAATTTTTTATCATTATATCTTTAAATTATTGAGTAAAAGTATGGCATTTCTCACAAGCACATAATTGAATCATGATTTCAGACGTTTGTACGGTACTTTACTGTATGAGTAGATGGTTTTGTGATGCAGCGTCAGCTGCAAATCCCCGGAGATGGAGATCTTGAGCTGTATTTTGGTAGATGGTTTGATTGTGTCTGGCCTGGACCGGCTCCAGAAGAACTGTTGTAAAAGTGAGATAAGCAGCCGTTTCTGTTGTCTTATGGTCGGCAGGATTTCATGAACTTTCACTCAGCGCTTTATTTAGATATCCGCAGTCGGTCTTCCAAAGACAGATATCAGTAATGACTTTGACATCATCTGTTGTTACTTCTATCGCGTGATTAGTTTGGATTTGCCCTGTCCAGACTGAAAGGTGACTAACTCATAGTCATTTGACTGTGTGAGCACAGCCTCTAGTGGACTGTTTCCTCCATAACAGCAGAGGAATCTTTTCACCCATATTCCTGTGAAGTGTGGTAAAGCACACAGGTTTCCAGATGTCTGTGTGCGTCACTGTCTGAGCTAATGAAGCCCCTGCTCTCCGTGTGTAGCACTTGGCCTTGACCTTGTCTCTGACTCTCTGTGTTTGTGTGCTGAGGTGCTGACGTGAGACGCCAAACAAAGGAAACCTGTGAGTGTCTAACAACTTCCTCTTTCCTCCATTCCCAGCATTCCTCAACAGGAAGGAATCATCTGCCAGGGCCTGGGTTTCCCCAGCACTGTGTGCCCTGCCACTGACATTCATACTGCATTATTTTCCCTGATTCAAGCTCTTAGACACCAGCTAGACTTAGAGAACGAGTCTCTTCAACAGCTTGATTGCAGTGAAGAGGAAGTTTCAAGTTTTGAAACAGTTTGTTTTTATAGCACAATGAACCATCAAGAAATAGAGAAGCATAGCTATTTTTTGTGATGTACATTCAAGTGCAAAATGTAATGGTGGTAATTCTGTGGTTCGGATAAATGTTAATGCATTTCTTGTGCAAATAGAACAAATATATACAAGCGAAGTTTGCATGTTTCTTATGTGTTATCCACTGGCTCGTGGTTTAAAACTGAAATATATCCAGCATAAGCAATTACGCGTGTGTTTGCTAAATAAAATGCTCAGAACAAACATGTAATCCTCTGACATGATCCTGGGCCCCATTAAAGGAATAGTTCAACCAAAAATTGCAATTACCCCACACTTTACTCACCCTCAAGCCATCCTAGGTGTATATGACTTTCTTCTTTTAGGCAAACACAGTCAGAGTCTTCTGAAGCAGATCAATGGTTTTCTGGGTATTTCTATTTTTTAAATATAACTCAAATCCCTGACTTGATCACAAACGGCTGTACATGCGCCTCCGCAAGAGTATTGACTTTCGCCTTCTTTGGCCGACCTCTGACTCGACGTATGACATAAGCCTCATTCATTCTTATATTGAATTCTTCTTTCCTCTTTTGTTTTAACTTCTCATTTTGGACTTTTAATTTGTTATTAAATGTCGCAAGCATGTGTACGGCCATTGCCAGAAATCAGTGATTTGAGTTTTTTTAAATGCAACTGTGTTCATCTGAAAGAAGACAATCATAAACACCTAGAATGTCTTGGGGGGGGGGGTAAATTGTGGGGTAAAATTTACATTTTTTGGGTGAACTATTGCATTAAGCGACTGCACACCAGTCGGCAGAGCAGTTGTGTTTCCATGTGTTCTGGGGTCTCTCTGTCCATAGGTGTAATGGTGTTTCTACTGTACAGACTGTATGTGTTATTGTCCTACAATGACCCTACACCTAAACCTACGACTTACAGGAAACTGTGTGCATTTTTAGATTTTTTTCAAAAAACTTGATTCTGTTTATTTTATAAGCTTGTGTCCTCATGGAGACCTTACAAATGTCCCCACAAGGTCAACATTTACTGGTATTCCTATCTTTGCAGGGACAATTCTCATTGTCTGTATACAGGTGGATTGCAAGGGATGAACAGGCATAGTGAAACATTCCTCTGAGTAGTTCTGCTCATAACCCTTGGTGATCATTTTTCTTCATGCCTCCATACAGGTTTTGATGAAGATGTTCTTTAAAAACGTTTTAAAAATGTTTGTTAAAAAATTCTGTCCCTTTATCCGTCGTAATTTTTTTTAGAACATTCATGGATAGACATAAGCTCTCACTAGAATCCAGAGCACAAATAAGCAGATCAGCAGAGTGTTAGAGGTGTTTGTGGCATTGAATGACCTAAGAGGACTGGAATGTTTTCAGGACATCCAGCTTTTTTTTTCATGAAACAGACTCAGCTGACAGTCCATACAGCTCCTCTCATACACAGAGGATTTATACAGCCATTCATTGCATGCTATTCATAAATCACAAGCACAATGAATTTCCAAGTAAATCATATAAAAAAAAAATGTATACCAATTACTGCATTCAGTTTAAGAAGGACAATTTGCGCATGGTTGACTTTAGTTGTCATCTGCAGATGTCTCGGAGGATTGTGTTTACCGACAGTGGTTTCTGGAAGTATTCCTGGGCCCATTTAGTAATGTCAATGATAGAATCATGTGATGAAGGATGAGTGTCGTCTGGGGCCTAAAGATCACGGGCATCTAACAAAGGTCTTTGGCCATCACTGTACATCACTGTATATGATGAGATGTGCAAAGCGTAAATAATATTAGTAATTACTGTACACGCCCATTTAAGGATCAGTAGTGTTCACTTTATAGTTACTGAAAGAAATGGGTTCTTATGAAGAGTATGCTCAATGTTTGTTTTCTAATTGTACCTATATAGTTTTGCCTGAAAAGGTCAGTTTGCACAAAAACGTTTTCAGAGTATAGTAAGTAATTTTTCAACTTAAAATATTATTTTTTGTTGTAGTTACCCCAGTAATTGTAGAATTATTTCTAAATATTGTTATTTAGTGTTATTTATATTTAGTTATCTAGTAAAAATTTTAATTCTGCAGTGGCAAAACTGCTACTGCAGAAATTAAAACACTGCAGTTTCTGTCAGTAAACAACGCTAGTCTTACTCTGACAGAAAAAGGCTTAATTTAAATGCAAAGAATTTTTTTTTTTAAATAAATAATAAGTATTATTTCTATTATGATAAGTTGAAGCATGCGGTGCTGTTAGCAGGTGTCAGACTGAGACTTGGAGCCTTTGTTTAACAGGTATGTGAAGGTAAACCCAGCGTAACTGTGCTGTGTAAGTGTCTTTGTGTCAGTAATCTGCAGGTGGAGCAGCAGTGAATGGTCTGGGAATGCTGCTATTATTTACAGCGCTTGTGCTTCCTGTAATCAGTTGGGTTGCCGTCTCTTTATGGTGGTGTTTATTTCTGAGTGAGAGTGCATGTAATACTGTAGATCAGATTTCCTCATGCTTACTGTGCATAAACCACTCAGAGTTCATGCACGTGCCATATCTGTCTCAGACAATCAACAGGGTAGATGATTGTGATCTTTACTTAAAAAAAAAAACATTTTTAATTTCTCTGAATCTTTTGATTATGTTATACACTGTGATTGGAGACCTCTCTGAGACATCTCTTTTATAGCTAATCATGTTACAGACCTGATGTTAATTAACCTAATTAGTGTCTACATATCCCAGGTGAATCTTTTCTAAATTTCTTGCTTTTTCAACCCTGTGTTTTCCCCGAGACCAGTAGCAGGCATCACATTTAAAATGAGCTCATTTAGTGGATAGAACTGTAACATTTCTCTTGTTAAACATTTGTTGTCTTCTGTTGTGAATAAAATATTGGCTCAAGTGATCTTTTAGTTTATGTTTTATTCAAATTTTAAAATCGTTTCTGGAATTTGGGTTGTATATAAATCGAAATGCAACCAAAATGGTATAAAGCATGGAGAACAGAGATTTCCAGGAGAGGATGTGGTGTGTGTGTTTCTGTAATTCATGTTTTTTGACTTTTGCATAAGTCTTTTTTAGTTAAATATCCTGCTTTCTTATGAATTCCACCATGTGTGTACCAGAGAGATGTATAGGTACTTTACTATGTTTATACACAAACACTTTCTTCACTCTTTTCGCAATAGAAGGTTTCTTCACAATCCTGACTTCCAACCAAATCATCATACTTTTCAAAAGGCAGCTACATATTAAAACCCTACTATATCAAAACTATAATCAAGCTTTCTGCTTTGCACACTTTCATCCGAAAACAACATCCCAGTGATTTCATACGGGTAGTTGACATGAAATAACTTTATATGTGCATTCTGATAATGTCAGAAGTATTTTGTTATTGGCCAGCAACTGTGTTTTATTGGGTCTGAAGTGAAGTATGCTGGGAATGTGCTTGTTCCTGTGGGATGCTTATTTCTGTAAAGTCCAGGGGAGCAAATCTTCAGAGATGAGCTCTGCTTCTGCCCAAGAACAACACTTCACGTCATCTGCCTTTCTTCTCTAGTCAGCTGGAAACAATACTTCAACAGGTCAGAGGAAAACAGAAGACAGGATACAGCTAAACATTATTATTCAGATTTAAACCTTTGATCTATACTACCACTTAAAGTGTAGAGTCAGTAATATTATTTATTTATTTATTTATTTTTTGCTCACTAAAGCTGGTAAAAACACAGTAAAACAGTTATATTGTGAAATATTACAATGTATGTATGCTGCATAATATAATTGATTTCTGTGTGAATTTTCAGCATCATTACTCCAGTCTCCAGTGTCACATGATTTGTTGCTTAAGAAATATTTCTGATGTTGAAAACAGTTGTGCTGCCCACTATTTTTGTGGAAACTGAAAGATTTTATTTTTCATGAAATTACAATGACTTTACTGCCACTTTTGATCAATATAATTCATCTCGATAATAAGTAGTAGAGCCCGTTGCTCATAGCTTTGATCACTGATGTATGCGTGCAGCAGTGCAGGAATTGGCCGGCCGGCATGAATATGAATGAGGGATTGGCTCAGGCAGGATGGGCGGCACACGGACAGACTCCAGCACAATAAGACCACAGGCTGACCGCTTGACCACAAGCCAAAACACTGAAGAAAAGACACGGAGAGACCGAGAACTGTTATCTGACAGCAGGTGACTGAGAGACTGAGCTTCCTGAAGATATTCGCCAATCAGTCATGACTTCCAGATCCATTCAGCATGAGATCAGCATTCTGAAAGGTACAGCTCTGCTCAGAGTAGATTGAGTGAACTTTGCTCTGCCTTGAACTCTTCAAGTGTTTGGGTTTCCCTTCTAGAAGAAGAAGGTCAGGTGATAGATTATTGAAAGTCAGGTGATAGATTATTTCATTGTTACACTACATGCAAGTCAGATGCATTATTATTAAATATGTTACTAAATATTTCCACGTGAATGCTGTGTAAGAGATAAGCAAGAGTAATTGTTTTGAGGGGACAGGGAGGAGTGTCCGGCCGTTGCATTATTTCAGAGCGACCGGAAGCTCAGACAGATTGTCTTTGTGTGTGTGTGTGTGTGTGTGGTGGGGGGGGGGGGGTTACGGCTAAACTTAGCTGTATTTTGGGGATACATTTATCCCCAGAGATGAATGCAAAAGTTTTGTGAGAGAACAGAGCTAGTTACGCTCATTTTAATTTTCAGTGTTTTTTACACAATAAATGACTAAATAATAGACAAAAAAGATTATTCGGTCAAAAAGTTAACCTAATAACATATACAGCTTTGTGATGCTTTGCAAAACTTTTGTGTTGTAGAGGAAAGTGCAGTAGTTTTGCATCAGAACGCAACGTTTCTGTGACCACCTGTTTTACAATCGTGAAGAAAGATCACTACAATTACACTTCAAAAAGTTATCCTTCAGTAAAGTCATGTTCAAGTCACTCTGCTTTCTTAAACTGAATAGCGGGAGGCTCATCTTGATCAGTGTCAAGCTAATGAGACAGACAGCAGCTTGTGTCGGGAGCAACAAAGATTTATCATTCATACAGATGCTTAAAGGAGCTGAGATAATCCCTGGTCAGCAGTAGCTTTATTTCCCTCTGTAAATGCCCATGCATGCTCAGGACAAACCGGTTTGATCGAGAGCATCACAAATGCTGGAGCTCACCTCTTCTTGGAGCGTGTGAGGAATTTTTTATCATCCCACAGGTTTACCTGAAAGATTTATCATCCACTTGGTTTATTCCTGTCCTTTTAGCTCACATAAGGGCATCTCCGAGCGCGGCCTGAATCTGTGTAAAAGCTCCGAGTTACAGAGGAGAGTTCAGCTCTTTCTCAGCAGACATTCATTATCGAGCGACTGTGGATCTCGACCCTCACTGTGAATGTCTTCTTGTAAATGAAGTCACGTCACAGTGCTAAAATGAACCATGACAGCGCATTCCTCGTGCTTAGTAGTCAACCACGGGCCTTTTCTCACTGCCTCCTCAACCCTCTGTGAAATGTTTCTTGAGCATCAAATCAGCAATGATTTCTAAAGGATCATGTGACACTGAAAAGGATTTTACAAGAGGAAGTTGCATTGATTGCAAGAAGTTCTTATGGATATTGAGCTGAAGATATTTATAGATCTGTGATTTTTGAGCGCTACAGTGATGTCTGTAATGTTTTCCTAGGGTGTTGCTATTTCGTGCCCCTCACACACACATCTCTCATTAGCACTGAGTCACACTGCCAGACATAGCGTGTCTCTCAGAGCGGGAGGGAATCCCAGGGCTTTCCTGTAAGTTTGCATTAGGGAAATCTACATTCTTGGACTTCCTGTCGGCTCCTCCCTGAGCTGCTCATGTCATTGGCTGGGCCCAGTCTGGTTTCCACAGACGTCATGCTCTCTGATGAAGCCCACGGATGACTGCATGGCTGAATGTGTTACACCAGAAGCTGAAGTAGGCTCAACCTAATTTTTTTAGCAATGCACTATATTCCGTCTGATGATGACTATTTTTTTTTTTTAAATCTTAACCATAATCCTGGAAAATGCTGTCTGTTTACGGTTCAGTGGCAGCTGAATGGCTTGACTTATTCCCTCTAGGTTCTGCTCTTTGTTGCTCAGTTCCACATATTGGCTTTTTTGGGAAAATTACCCCGAGCTTAAACAAATTCCATGAGAGAAGCCTCTCTGGACACACAGGAAACTGACACAGATTGATTGCTGATGTGTTACAACATTGGTGTAACATTCTGCCTATTCACAAATGAATGAATATGTATGTATATTTGCACACAAAAACAAACTATGATTTTTTTATTTTAATTTTGTCAAGCAAACTTGGTTTTTAAAGATTGACTGAGCTATGAAATGTAGAAAACGTTGACATTACATGATTAAGTAAAGCCAGTTTAGTATAAAAATGATTTGTTATCCATAATTAATAGTTGTTTTAGCTTTAGTTTATCTATTATATTTTGTTATTAAAGTTATATTTCAAGTAACTATTAGATCGATTGGTGTTCTCACTATTTAATGTAACATTCAGCTTAAATTAAATTAATAATAATTGTTTTTATGTTGCTTTTAATATTTTAAAACATGCTTGTTTCATTTGTATGACTCTCAAAAGCTTTTGTGTCAGAATAATAGTTGCTTTCATCATTAGCGGCTCACAGGTCTTTTCTAGATAGCAGTCACTCCGGTGGTCTTAGAGCTGAAGCACAGGATGTAATTGAGTCGGTGTTCTTGGTAAACAAGTAGTGATGTTATGCAGGCTTTGTTGGACAGATGCTGTGTTTGTGTGGTTAGTATTCAGCGGGTCGTGCCAGCTTCAAACTGACATCAGTCTCGTCTGTCTTCATTTGTTCTCTTGTCCAGTGGCCTAGTTTAGTCTGACTTTCCTCAGCTGTTGTTCCTCTGCTGTAGAGCCCTCCACGAGAAAGCACTTTATTCACATATAAACTCCAGATTGGGATGAATTGTCCATTAAATTCATACAAAGAGAATTTAAGGATTTTAATGACAGATTAGCAAGGTTATTATTGATAACTAAAAGCAGAAGATTTGTTCATTTAAATAATGCTAAAATAATATATAAATATTAGACAAAAAGCAAAAAATGTAAATATTTTTTTATGACCATTTATTACTAATATTTATTTTTATTTCAGCTTTGTTCTGCTATATACATTCCTTCAATATATATATATATATATATATTGCTTTTTTATCTAAAGCATGTTTATAAAAATTATTTAAAAGTCCTAATTGAACCTGGACAATGGTCTAGTCCTGTCTGTTTAACCGAGTCTAATTAAAATTTCTTGTAGCAGTACACAGCCAGATGTTTCATTAGTTGATCAGGGTTTTTCCACATTGCTCTGAGTATCTGTTTGTTTGTGAGGATGCAGTTTTCAGTAATAAAGAGTCAGAATCTATTCAGTTTTGGGAAAACATCGCCCTCTTCTGTTCAAACAGCTCACATTCACATCAGATATCAGAGTAAAACACTACATACCATGGTAAAACTCAGTTCTGTTCACATGCATGCGTGTGAGTTTGAGAGGACTCCTTCATACGTGTGTGTGTGTGTTTGCCTCTGAGCTCCAGGAGGACAAAGGCAGGAAGACAGCATGGGGTGCATGTGAAGATTTACAGATGTGTTTACTTGTGTGGAGTCTGTTCTGTCGAGATGAAAGGCCCACTGTTATGTTTTCTGTCTTTCGTATCTTTGGGAGTTTATTGGCTGTTTTGTGCTTCTGTTATACTGGATCTTGTCGCAGGTGTAGCCTAAACTACTGTTTTTCTTCTTTATTTGTAGTTGCCATCCTTTCCCTTCACAGTGCTTGCTGTGGATATGAAAACACAGATATGAAACCCGCTCCAGGTTATTTAGGAAAGTTAAATAAAATGGAATAATTGTAAAAAAATTAAAAATGTAATGTCGCAAAATTAAAATTTCTGACTCAGTGTGCAAAGACCTAGAAGATAAAGACAGCAAATTCATCAAAAGTGACAGTAAAGACATTTACAATGTTAAAAAAAAGTCTATTTCAACATTGATAATAATCAGAAATGTTCCTTGAGCAGTAAATAAGTATATTAGAAGGATTTCTGAAGAATCATGTGACGCTGAAGAGTGATGATGCTGAAAATTCAGCTGTGCATCACAAAATGCAAAATATTTCACAATTTTACAGTATTTTTCTGTATCTTTGATCAAATTAATGCAGTCTTAGTGAGCAGATGATACTTGCAAAAAATAAAAACAAACAAAAATAAAAACTCACTGTTATACAGTATATGCCAGTCTTGAATATAATCCATTGTTAATGTGACCTCACTGTATACAGACACAACAAAACATTTACTGTGATCAGGAACGCTTTAGAGTCATTCATCTTTACTGAGATTGTAATCCACAGTAAATGACACTTTCCTGAGTAATATAACGCTACGGTAGAGGAGGAAAGACATCATAATTACAGCAGCAGCATCACTGAGTGCTTTGTGAAGAGAGCCGCTCTCATTGTAATTGTGTGAAATATCCACTATGCAGTAATAAAAGAGTGAGTCTGAGCTGTTTTAGCAGGAGTGGGCTCTGGTTGCACCCTGTTCTCATTGTTTGCGGGTGTGTAACGGATGGGACGGATCTCTAGCCCGTTAAAGTGTCTGGCGCTGCTCCAGTGAGAGTGAACCAGAGACAGGCCTAGTTTTGGATGTATGAGTTTGCCAGCAGCTAATTTTCAGCGAGCGTTGATCATCCAGACACGACTGTGTGATTGATTTGTTGAGATCTGAGAGGTCATCATGAGAGCTGTTTCTGCTGTAAGCAGTTTTTACTGGTCTGGACTGACTGGATGAATCACCAGCATGGATATTTATAACTAGTTTAATTTCAGTGGCATGAGTTTACTGATAATACAAAGGGAGAAGAGTTTAATCAGCATTTATCCCCAGCAGTAAACTAAAATGATCAAAAAATGTTAAATAGTTAAACTAAATGAATAATTAAACGCTGGAGAGACGAGGAGGCGTGACTGTTTATTTATACACAGAGTCGAAACAAGCAGAGTAGATTACCGGCAAACATGAACATCAGAGGCAAAGACTGTAAAATAATCCAATAACAGAGCGGTGGTCAGGCAAACGACGAACAGTGTCCAGGGGGCGGGGCTACAGCGAGAGTCCGGGAAACCATAAATACAAAACAGGGAAACACAAGGAAACAAGGAACGCTAACAGAGGGGAATAATCCACACAATGATCAGTGAATTAACAGAGACAAACGGGGCTTTTATACACATGCAAGCAGGGCTATGGGGTGGAGGAATGAATGAGTGGTCATGGCAACAGACAAGGTCAGAGCCGAGACACAAGTTCATAATAAAAGTCTTGAACAGAGCGGAGGAACAGACACACAGTAAACATAGCCCAGGCTGGAGTGCCCTCTAGCGGCTTCCGAGTGCAACTCGTGACATAGCCCCTCCCCTAGGAGTGGATTCCAGATGGCGGAGACGCCCACCTGGGTGAGCAGGCAGAGCAGGCCGGACTGCAAAAGAGCACAGAGAGGGGTTAATGGTGGCCTGTACGACCGAGACAGTACCTGCTCTGAGTTCTTTGTAGCTGGTCTCTGTAGTCGGGGCAGGTCCGGGTGAGTCCCCTGGGACTTGTTCAGGGCAGGGCGAGAGTTTAAAGGCGGCCTCCAAAGCCGGTATTGGGCAGGTCAACAGTTCAATGGCCTCCGTGACCGATACAGAGTAGGGCGAGAGTTCCAGAACATCCCTACCGGACAGACTCGGAGGTTGTGCAGCCGAAGTTCAGGGGGTCGGACCGGACAGAACAAAGGCTCTTGGGCATGGATAACCGGATCTAGAGGTTGTGCAGCCACCAGCGGTGGGAAATTAATGTCACTGGCAAGCTCTGGCGGCTCAGGGTCATGGAGCATCAGGTTCACAGGAGGGTTCGGGAGAGCAGCGTGCGGCCCACACACACAAGTTTCTACAGAAGTTTGGGTCAAAGTAGTTTCTAACAAAATTAGAAAAATCAACACACTTTACAGTATACACATTCCCAAAATAAATGACTGATGAAAATTATTATTATTAAATTTATACATTTAAATGAATAACAATTATGGATCATTTTAATAGAGACTTAGATAAAAGGACTAAAAAAAATATATAAAATATATTAAAAAAGGACTATAAAAGTTAGATAAAAGGAATTTTTGTCGACAAAGCCGAAACTCTTCGTTCTATGTCATCAAAGATGTTATTCCAAAATCTCACACATGCAGATAAAGAAATCTGAGACCTATTAATAATTACACGAATGTCTTTGTTTCGCATGGTAATGAAAAGTTGTCATTGATAAGTTAAGGAACTAACATTGCACATGGTGATAGAGTCAGTTATTTTAAAGTAGTTCGATGGAAAGCATCAGTGATTGACACTGGAAATGAATGAGTCTTGTCTTGACACATAATAAATCATATTGCAGCATTATAATATTCAAATATTCCCCTCTGTTGTTTGTGATTTCCCCATGTGGTGGTGATTAGGATGTGATAAAGTATTGTTTATCAGTTTACTGAGTCTCCAAAGAAATAAGCAGTAAATCGTAATGTTAATGAATGACAGGGATTATAATATCATATGGATTTATTTCTTTATAGTCTCTTTGAATGTCAGATCACTTGCTCTGTCTTAAAGCAGTGCTGTTAGAATAGGAAACATTCATTAAACACTCATTATTTTGTAATTATGTACTGCGATGCAGAAATGGCACTCATCTGACCTTTGACTGAATGTGATTGCTCTGTGCAGTCATTGTGTGTGTGTGTGTGTGTGTGTGTGTGTGTGATACACACCGCTTTAGACCAGAGTTACATTTCAACAAACAATGCGGATCTGGAGTGCGGGTTTATTGCTGTTTTACTGATACACCCTCTTTTCTACAAAGAGGCTCTAAGCCAGTGGTAGTGTGGGAATATCTGGTGGGAGGAGAAACGCTTTCACCTGGAGCTCTGGAGAACAACACGCGATAGGGACAGAGCCGTGACCGAGGAAAACAGCGTTTAACTAGACAGGAGAAATCCTAGCACTGGAGGATGGATCTGTACTGCTCCAGTAAAGGTAGGAGACGGCGGTGTTGGGTCTCAGGGGGCAAGCGTAGACAGCTGCAGCTCACTAGATAGTGAAGCACAGATAACACACTCACGGCTTCAGTTTCAGTGCCGCGTCAGAACAGAGTTAGACTAGCTAGGGTACAACAACTACTAATCAACACCAAGAGGTTAATTCATATCTGTACTGTGTGAAGCTTACAAAAATGTATTGGTTCTGTTCAAACAATAAACTTCATTTGAGATAAATAACTAAAACCAAACCAGCTTTTATTACAAACAAATGACATTTAAATATGTGATTAGATTAGAACAGGCTCTAGAACAGCGCAAGCCCTAACAGATAGTGAACAGCTCGAGCATGATGGGATGCACAGCAAATATCAGCTTCAAATCTCAACAATATCATGTTTTTAAGTCAGTTGACACAAACCTGCTCTTGTGTAATGTTTAGAATAGTTTATTTTTTTTAATAATTTACTTGAAATCGATTTTTGACCTATCGATCAATGTGTTTTTTATTATTCAGGCCATGTTTGTACCCATAATAGATGCAGTTTAGAAGAAACTCCTAAAATAAAAAAATGCATTTAAATTGTATAATCCATATGGATCCATAACTAATAAACTTATTGTGTCAGTCAGTTTTCTGTGTTAATAATACTAATACTAATAAAATGAATGCTTTATATACACAATAAATATTTATCATCAATAAGTCCAGTTTGATTAAATCTCGCTGATTAAAGCTAGCTGCTTTTGAGCCATTTTCATACTTTTTATCCAAATAAGTAACATTTTTACAGATATATGCCGATTAATGCATGCATATAAATGCTTTTTGGAAAAATGATTGTTCAAATAAAAATATATATCCGTTGCAAATAGTTAAAAATAATGTAGTGTCTTATGATTTTTGGATGATTGACAACTATGCATCACATTAAGCTTATAAGTTTGTTTGGACATTTTATGTGCAATTCAAAGGCTTAAATTATTGTGTGCATACATTGCCGGTCAGATGCTTGTGAAACAAAAGATAGGTTTAACAAAAAAAATCAGGTTTTACATTTAAAAAGTAGCATTTTAATTAGTGATAGTTAGTAATCATCATCACATGCTCTTCCTTCAGCTGTGTTAATATTTAAGCATTCAGCAGACACTGTTATCCGAAGTGACTTGCGTTGCACAGGAGCACATGGAATACGCCTGACCTTCCATGACCTTGGTGTTGCTCTATTGTTTAAGTGACGTTTAATAAGAGTTAAATAACCGCTGGATGATGAATGTCTAGACTGAGCAGAGCTGGAAACATAAGATCATACGCATCACTACACTATACTCATAGTTGTGTTCTATCAGACCGCTGCTGGTCTTCGGTGATCTATTTAACCAAACGAAGTGCGTGCAGACCCACACACACATACTGCATTAACACACTCACACACTCATCTGCCTTTCATAAGAAGATGAGCACATGATTGCAGCTGGACTCTCTGTGCTGTGGTTGTGTGGCATTTCAGAAATGAATGGTCCATCAAAAAAGCCTCTGTTCTTCTCTGACATCTCACTCTGAGCCCAGAGCTCTCTGGCATTCACTCGCTGTCGTGTCGAGCTCTGTGAGCTTATGGAAATATTCAGAGGAGAGGTCTTGTGTTTAATACCAACCTGTCTGTTAGCCTCCCGTCTGAGATGTCACTGGGGACAGAAGGATTTTTCAGCACATTAAAACATGCAGATAATATACAGTACTGTCAGTCGGATGTTATCTCAAACAAAAAGTAGTAAATACATAATCACAGATTAATATTTCATGTCTATATTATGTGAGAATGAAGCATTAAATGGCACAAGAGACATAACTAGCACAATTATATGATTTTTTTAATGACAGTAAATTATACAGTTCATCTTACACTAAAATTAAAAAAAAGGTGAATTGAATTTACATTTTTTTAAGGTAAATGATTGCAAACAATTTTAATAAATCTATTTGACTAGCTAAATTTGTTTAACAGCTAAAATAAATTGATTCAATTTTTATTAACACTTTAAAGTTTGTTCAGCAAAGATGCATTGCATTGATCAAATGACATATAATGTGACAAGAGCAATACATGCTGCTACTTTGAGTTTTTTGTTCGGCAAAGAATCCTGCGCTGTTTACACAAACATATTTAGACAGGCAACTGGTATTTTAAGTTGTAATAATATTTTACGGTATTGCTGTTTTTCTTGTATTTTTATTCAAACAAATGCAGACTTGGTGAGCGGAAGAGACATCAGAAACATTATTGACTCACATCATACATGTTTAATAAAAAGTAATAGAGATGTGAGAGTCAGTAACACTCAGCAGGTGGCAGTGTTTGAACACACGTGTGTGCTTTCATTCTTCTGAATCTCTCTGTCTGTGACAGTCATATGAATTTTCCCTGAGGTCTGTGTCAGACTCACTGTTGAGTTTATTGTAATTAGATGCCGTCTATCCACAGGCTGTGCACTGATGTCATTTTTCTTTGTGTGTTTGTCTTTTCCAGGTGAGTTGCAGAACGTTTCCCTCCATTTTGCTGTCCTGGTAAGCAGGAACCACATGTAGCAGAGCTGGAGAGTGTTATCACACACCACGACTCCCGTCAGTCCTAGAACACAACCCTCAGCTCTGTTTTACACTCTATTCTCGACAACCGTTGGGCTACAGCTGAATGTATTCTGTGTGGTTCTGGGTGTGAGCGAGTGCTGACTGTTGAGGGAGGGTGTGGAAGGGCTCTTTTGTAGAGATGGACATTGTTCTTCAGCACAAACAGGTTCAAGGCCTTTGGTCTCACAGCTGTATTTGAAAACCAAGTCATAAACATCTTTTCCTGCAGTGTGTAGATTATTATTCAATCAGATTATCTGCCTTTCGCTTTCTAGGGTGGAGTTTATTTTCGTTGTTCTCTAAAGAAATGAAACCTTCTTCACACCCTCTATACTGTAACCTGAGAAAGCAGAACACACACACACACACACACCCATCCATACACATAACGTCAGGTTTAGGTTATGCCATTACCAGCATGTAGAAGAAACTATCACGTTTTATGTGTTTGTTCACAGGTTTGTTTCACTTTTCGTTTTTAAAATGACCGTGGCCGTTTCCACCACAGAACAAGAACAATCAATCAATTCAGATTCTTTTTTCCTTGTAGTTCTGAGAAAAACTAATCTGAATTGTGAGTTTATATCTTTTTTTTCAAAGTTGTGCATCTATCAATATATAGCTCAGTTTATATATATATGTATATGTATTATATATATATAATGTGAGCAGGCCCTATTGTATCTGAGGTGCATGCCGACACGTTGGGTCAGCTTACTGGAGTTTCTCACAACGCTTGCGAGGGCTGTTTAATGCGTAACAATGGACTGAGGGAGAAATGATCACAGAGCGGCTGATATGAGATATCAGCCTTTGTGTTTGATTGGATGAGGTCTGTTGTGTGGGAATCAAAGGCTTTGGCGTCCAGCTGCATAGATCCGGCATTCAGATAGCTGTGTGAGGGGAAACCTTTCACTGCAGGACGAGACCAAAACACAACTGACACAGCGAGCTTTATGAGTTTATGAGTTACAGGGAGATCATAAAGTAGTCCTCGCTCTTTGACTGGGCAAGGTTTTGGATGGATTTTCTTAGACTGGCCTCAGCTGTGAGATGGATGCAATCTCACAGGAACCGACATAAAAGAGCTGCCACTATCAGTCACTTTTCTTATCTATTATGTGATATGTTTTTGAGCGCCTCATAGGGATGATTGACACACAGTCTGGTCTGATAACTGAAAACAGCTGTTGATCATGTGAAGCAACTCGGATATCAGAACGGGTTTCCTTTCATTAGAGTTGCACAATCAAATGCATAGCACATTTCCTGTTTTATGAAATGAAATGAACAGGTTTATCAGGAGAAATAATAATAAAAATAATTTATCCAGTAATATAGAAACATATTACATTTTTTGTCTTGTTTCCAACCAAAATATCTAAAAATTCTTCAATCAAGAAGGATTTTCTAGATGTAACGTGGGACGTGGAGCAAACAAAGGAGCACGAGGAGGCAGACGTAAAATTCAAAACAAAATACTTTTATAAATACAGAGAAACAAAAACGTGGAGCAGTATCCATAAACTTTAAACATACATTGAAACACAGACTAGACATGAGGGTTACGTTTGGGTTGATCGACAAGACTGAACTCAAAAGACACAGTACTTATACACAGACACTAATTACAAGACTAGACACAGCTGGGGAAAAAC
>JAUCNO010001113.1:864756-876636 GCA_032353835.1 Enteromius viviparus | reverse complement strand
CTCAGATCAGAGACCAGATAAATGCCACACAGAGTTCTAGCAGCAGACCCATCTCTAGAACAACTGTTAAGAGGAGACTGCACAAATGGCCTTCTTGGTCAAATAGCTGCCAGGAAACCGCTGCTAAGGAGTGGCGAACAAGGAGAAGAGATTTGTTTGGGCCAAGAAACACAAGGAATGGACATTAGACCAGTGGAAATCTGTGCTTTGGTCTGATTAGTCCAAATTTGAGATCTTTGGTTCCAAGGCACACTGAACCAGCATGGCTACCACAGCATCCTAGAGCGACATGCCATCCCATCCGGTTTGCGTTTAGTTGGACGATTATTTATTTTTCAATGACCCCAAACACACTTCCAGGCTGTGTAAGGGCTATTTGACCAAGAAGGACTGTGATGAAGTCCTGCAGCAGATGACCTGGCCTCCACAGTCACCGGACCTGAACCCAATGGAGATGGTTTGGGGATCTACCAATGTAAATGGTCATGAAAATAAAGAAAACACATGAGATGGTGTGTACTTTACTGTATATATATATATATATATATGCACATCTTTACTTCTGAGAGACTTAGATGTCTCTAAGACATCACTTTTATAGCTTATTATGTTCTTTTATTGCTAAAGGGTCTTTGTTGTCCTTTTGCCAACTATTGTGAGACCTGTAGCAGGCATCAAATTTAAAATGATCTCATTTAGTGGATGAAAGAGAAACATTTCTCAGTTTAAACATTTGTTATGTCCTCTATTTTCTATTGTGAATAAAATAGTGGCTCATGTGATTTGAAAGTCTTTTAGTTTACATTTTATTCAGATTTAAAAACGTCCCAACATTTGGGTTGTACATTCAGATATATTTGATAAACCCAGCATATTCGTTCTCAGGCAGAGGTGTTCAATGGATTGGTTCATTCGTTTCTGGATCATCTTTCTGATGTTGAGAGGGTCCTAAAGTATGGAGTGCTGCCTGAGGAAGAGCAGGCTCTTCTGGCGTTTCTTACCTGTCATCAGGTAAGGTGGATACGGACTTGTGTATTACTCCAGAGATTGGTATCACATAAGTTCCCTTTCATTACCTTTGGGTTTTGCAGGAGTCGATGAGTTCTTTGAACGCTCAGCAGACGGCACTTGAAAACATTCGCGAACTGGGTGAAGAGATTCTGTCCTCCTGCCACCCAGACTCGGTCATCACCATCAAATCATGGATCAGCATCACAAAGACTCGCTATGAAGAGGTGAGTACAGTTAGACGATGATTACAAGATATTAATTAGTTCAAAGTTGTTGACAGTTGTGATTGAGCAAACCCAGCGTGGCATGATAATTGAAGTGATGGAATATGGTTCTATAAAAAATTTAAAAAAAAAAAAATATCTTGTCACGTAAATCAATAAGATGTTTATAATACGGTATTTCAGATAAATATCAAACAATATGTGTTAGTAAGATGGTAGTTTGAGAATTTTTAAATCCTGTCGATGATACTTGAGACTCTATGATGTAAAAAACAAACAAAAGATGTCTGGATTATCACGTAAAGCTCAGCTGCTTTAGAGCCGTATACAGAGATGATGTGCATGTGTTATCTGTGTGATTTCACGGCTCAGGTCCAGACGTGGGCGAAGCAGCAGGCCGAGAGGATCCAAAGCACACTGTCTACTCTCGAGTCAGAGAGAGAGGAGTTACAGGGATTACTGGACTGGATCTCCTCCGCTGAAGAGTCTCTCAATCTGAAGGAGCAGGAGCCGCTGCCTGAAGACCTGGAACTCACTGCTGATCTCATCACTCAGCACATGGTATTAATAGCCAATAACAATCTATCCACAATTCTGCTGAAAAGAAAGTCATGCAATTTTAGAACAACATAAAGCTGACAGATGTTTCATTTCTGACTGAACTGTCCCTTTAAGAAAAGCAAAGGTATGCTGCGATTTTTACTACTTTATCCTGACAATAGGAAGAGTTTTATTTTTAAAAGTATATTGACACCTGTGTATCTATTTAAAAAAAATCAACATCAGTTTTCATCCTGAAAGTCCTGCCGAGTTTTATTTTTAAAACTCTGTTTCCTGTTTTGTTTTGTGTCTTAAACAAAAAACAGTGAAGTAATATTGGTCCACAATATTTAATAATCAATCAGATGCATATGTGCATCACAGTTATAAGTTAACTAAAACCATAAAACACTGTTTTGTTGATATTAAGTACTCAATTGATATTACTACTACTTAAATGTAGAATTACATTGTAACAAGGGCACCTTAACATAAAGTGTAACCAAAAAATCTGAGCAGATCCGCCTATAAAAATACAAAACCATGATGAGGGTCAAGAAATGTTACTGTGTTCTTTTTAAGGATTTCATGAATGAGATGAAAGGGAAGGTACCTGAAATGGAAAACGCCACAAAATCCTGTAAACACAAGCTGGTTCCCAAGCAGCAGGTTTCCCCGAGTCGCAAAGCACCAGCAAGTGAGTGAATCATCGGAGTGATTCATCGCTGTGATTATTGTGTGCATGTATTCAGCTGATCTCTGTATTCACGTATAGAGAGGAGAGGCACAGCAAAGCCCCCGCCGTCAGTGACTCTTCCGCTGGAGAAGCTGGACCCTCAGACGCCAATAATGAGTCAGCTGGTGAGTCAGTGGAGGAGACTCTGGCTCCTGGCCCACGGCAGACAGAGCAGACTAGACGAGCATCTGCAGAGGCTGAAAGAGGTGATCATGACTTCGATAAAACCACCCGTTTGTGTTTGAATCTGTACGGCTGTTTAGGAACTGTCTCTCTGTGCAGCTGGAGGAGTTTGCTAATTTTGACTTCAACATCTGGCGGAAGAGATACATGCAGTGGATAAGTCACCTCAAATCCCGGATACTGGATGTATTTCGTAGCATTGATCGAGATCAGGACGGACGAATCACTCAAAAGGAGTTCATCGACAGCGTTCTGGCCTCGAGTGAGCATTTAAACTCTTGCTTGCTGATTTTTTAAAATCAAGTTTTTTGGGTGAATACCCTTATATATAAATGCATGTGTATTTCTATACATACATAATAAATGTACACAGTACATATTCATATATTATGTAAACAAAAACTTTTATTTTGGGCATTAATAATTTGACAGCACTAGCACAAATATGTGCACATGTATTAAATTTTCATATATGAAAATGTCATATGAATTAAAAAGATATGATGAAGATACATTTTATGTAGACATTTTATGATTTTTTTAATGTACATCCTAAAGCCAATAAACATATGTTGATATTATGAGTAAATAAAAATAGACACTCATTTACAAATATATAGATAGATAGATGAAAGATAGATAAATAGTATTTTTAGAGTATTAAATGATGCAATAATATATAAATACCTATTTATATATATCTACACAATATATATATAACTTTATTTTGTTGCAATATATATATATACACTCATACATATATTGCAAAACATTTATAAATGGTTTTGATGAATATTTAATTATATATACAGTATATGTGTGTGCGCACGTGCATACATATATTACTAATAGAGTGTTGCATAATATAATACTATATAAATATCATCATATATAGAAGTTATTATTAATCATGTACATGATTTTAGATGTTATAAGCATATCTTCATCCACCTAGAGAATATAGGTGTGTCAAAATGTCATATCACCTTGCTGTATGGGTATATATTTAACTATTTGCAAAATTTGACTTTGCCAATGTACAGAATTTCCCACCAACTCCCTGGAAATGACTGCGGTTGCTAACATATTTGATGTTAACGGTGATGGATTCATTGACTACTATGAATTTGTGAGTGCCCTCCATCCAAGCCGAGACCCTTACAGAAAGACTATAGATGTAGACCAAATCAATGAGGAGGTATGTGCAGCTCTGTTTTTACATTCTCACCTGCATTGAGTGTTTCTATAAGACAACTAACAAAAGTCTCAACTCTGCAGGTGAGTCGTCAGGTCTCTCAGTGCAACTGTCCAAAGAGATTTCAAGTAGAGCAAATAAGCGCAAATCGCTACAGGGTACGTCAAAATCTACTCTCAGTAAAAATAATGCTGTATGGGTGGTCTTGGGTGATCTGATTATAATTCTGCTGTGATTCAACACGGACCAAAGACATCAAAAAGAACCAAAGCAGGACATGATATCACAAGATTCAACTGTAAAAAGGACAGAATGTACAAGCATATCCAGTCTTCTTATAATAGGAAATGTTGGTCAGTGTTAATGCTACACAAACAGGTCGTAAACCTATACATTGTTAGATTTATTGCCACCAACTGGTCCTTTAAGGGTTAGTTTTTCCCAAAATGAAAATTCTGTTATTAATTAATCACCCTTACATCATTCCAAACCCATAAGACCTTCATTCATCTTCAGAACACAAATGAAGATATTTTGGATGATATCAGAGAGTTATCTGTCCCTCCATTGACACAAACACAACTGAAATGATCCCAGACCCAGAAACATAGTAAAAACATCAGTAAAAGAGTCCATGTGACATCAGTGGCTCATCTTCAGTTTTGCGATGCTACAACCATTCTTCTTCTGACATTTTAGAGAGTATCACAAATCATATGCACACTTTCCTAGGTGTAAACAATCATAGATTATGCACATGTGCATGCTTTCCCCTGGATGTAAACAAGGCTGATTACATCAGATACGTTAAACTGTGTTGTGATACTCTCTAAAATGGACGTAAGTCATGGGAAAAGAAGAATGGTTGAAAAAATGAGGTTATTTTTGTTTTCTTTGCGCAAAAAAAAACTTAGTGAAACTAAAGTTGAATTAGTCACTTACTTTTTTACCTGTGTTTTTACTATGTTTCTGTATATGGATCATTTCAGTCTATGGAGGGTAGGATGACTCTCTGATTTAATCCAAAATATTTTAAATAGTTTTATCTCAATTTGGGTTCTAAAGATAAATGAAGGTCTTGCGGGTTTGCAGATGTTAATACCAGGTATAAATGGTAGAGCTGTATATTCATGATGGTATTTCTGTGATTTTCACCAGTTTGGAGACTCTCAGCAGTTGCGGATGGTTCGTATTCTCAGAAGCTCTCTGATGGTTCGAGTTGGTGGTGGATGGACGGCTTTAGATGAGTTTCTAGTGAAGAACGACCCCTGCCGAGGTCAATATCCCACACTTATTCTTACTGAAGATAAAATCAGAAGACAAACAATAGGCCGACAGCTTGGATGATCTTGCTATTTTCTGTGTAATATTATCTAATGGCTCACACTTTATTTTGGGACCAATTCTCACTATTAGCTACCTATTTCCAACTCCTAATTCTTGTTTATGCAAGGCTGCATTTTTGTTATTTGTAGTGTCAGTATAGACTTTGCTTCTGCACACACAGTAAAGGGACGAACAAACCTGAAGATAAAGGAGAAGTATCTCTCTCCGGACGCATTTGAGGCGTCGGGCCGGAGAGGCAGTGCTAAAGGCCTGACCGTAAGCAGATCCAACTCCAGCCTGAGTTTATACAGCAGCGCTTCGGCTCCCAGCAGCCCGCTGACACGCAAGGTACACTAACCACTAACTAACTAACCAACCACATTCGTGAGATGCTTTGATTGATTTTTATAAAGCAACTCAACTGTTTATTTGCTGATGTAGGCATTATTACGCAGAAGTTTCTCTGGTGAGAGGTGCATTCGACCAAGGAGCTCTATAGCAGCGCTAGGAAGTGACCATTTCTCTGCCGACATCGACTCACCTTCACCTACAGGTTAAACTCAGCGCCCTGCTGCATTCTGCTTTTACCATATTTTGTCTTGTTTATGACATGTTTTATGTACCATATTTTGTCATGGTTTAAAATAAGGAAAATTTTAATTACTTTACTGCACGGTGCTGCACTGTACTGAATCAAAAAATACAGTCATATTGTGAAATATTGCTATTTTCTATGTGAATATACTATAAAATGTAATTGATTTCTGTGATCATCACTATTCCAGTCTCCAGTGTCACATGAAATCATTCTAATATGCTGATTTGCGGCTCAAGAAATATTTATTATCATTATAGTGTTAAAAATACTGAATATTTTTGTGGAAACCATGATTTATTTTATTTTTCATAATTATTTGATGATTAAAAATGTTAAAATAACTGCATTTATTTGAAATAGAATGTCTTTATGAATGTTATTAAATGTTTTGTTTGTACGGATCCTCCCACATGACATGCAGGGAGGGAAAAAATTAATTGTGCACACAATTTATTAATTCATTCCCTTGATTTAAGTAAATCATGCAAACGAAATAATAATTTGGGTCTGACTTTATATTAGGTTGTCTTAACTACTATGTTCTTACATTTAATCATTTGGTACGATAACCTTATTATGTATAATGTTTTTACATTGTACTTATATTTTTTAAATACCTACATCTAATTATATCTGAAATACATTTCTGTACTTTTATAATTACACTGTTAACCCATCTCTTACATCTTAACCCACCCTTAAACCTACCCATACCACCAAACCTGCCCCTAACCTTACCCGTGTTCAGCTCAATAAATTATATAGTCTGTACTTATTTTTTGATGTTAGAACATATTAATTACATAGTAGTAAATTCCACTTAATATAAAGCATGACAATTATTTGTTCCACTTTCTGTTACAGTATCTTATGTTATTTTTTGTTATATGTTATTGACAGAGATACTTTAATTGGGTTTTATTTTAAGTTGGGAATGAGTTATAACCCCATCCTTGCAGCATTACATGGACTCAAATGAAAGGCATCTATTGATTTATGAGAATGAGGACAGAAAAATGAATAATTTTGTGCACACAGTTTACTTAAAACGAGGGAACAAATAAGTAAATCATGCATGTCCTGTTTTCATTATCTACAGGTAATTGTAAATGACATTTCATGATGTGGGCTGAGTTCCAGTAGATTATTAACACATTGAGTGATTTTGTGATTTGTTTTCTTTAGAAGAGGCAGAAAGACCGCCAACATGACCACATCTTGTCCCATACCATGAGCTCAAGCAGGCAGGCGTTCCTGATCCGCTGGATGGACAGAAAACCACCCCAACAGGCCTCAGATCAGTGGCCACACTCAGACAGTTCACCCTCACGGCTGGTCACTAGTGCTCTGAGGTGTCTTACACCATCCGTTTCATAGCATTATACTG
Source organism: Enteromius viviparus (assembly GCA_032353835.1). NCBI lineage: Eukaryota > Metazoa > Chordata > Actinopteri > Cypriniformes > Cyprinidae > Enteromius > Enteromius viviparus. Next base: position 869,436 of record JAUCNO010001113.1, on the reverse strand, counting down.
ACTTTTTACCTTCACAGACTTTGTTTTTACAAAACGGACTCCCTGCTTTGTGTGTAACGAGAGACCGCTGGAATGTTTCGCATGGGTTTGAGCAGCACGATGCCTGTAGTATCAAAGAGCAATAGCTTATGTAGTGCTTTACACGGCATATATGCACAGATCGCTTTATTTTCTGTTGTTGCCTGATGTAGGGACAGATGTTCAATCTGCACCTGCATCCTGAAGAGTAAAGCCACTGCCTTTGTAAAAGTTTCACCCCTCAGTTAGTGATGCGAAATACAAACCAAAAACTGCTGTTTTATGGTTTAGGCTTTACGATAATCTGAGCTTTTGGGGTCCATGTGATTGTTTTGTGTAAGTGTGGCTATTATATCCTCAGGTCTGAAGTGCTGGAATATTTTAGGGTCTGAAGCATAAATTTAAAGACCACATGAAATATATCACCTGTCTTCATTTGTAAATAGTGAAAATTGGCCAACTGTGGTAAATGAGCTCAAGGAATACATGACTATGCCTACATTTCCTAAAAATGTGTAAATAGCAAACTGCAAAACCAAGAGGTGCTGTAAGCTATCATTTTTCTCCATTGGAGATGCAGATTTACAAAACAGCATAAAGCCGATAGATCTAGTGTCTGATGCTAAATAGCATGTTTGTCTCCAAAACAATTAAATGTAACTGTGGCAACGTTTCATTACATTGGTTGTTGTATAAACTGGCTTTTTATTAATGAAATCGAACATATGTTGTTTACAAAATCGAATGTGAGATTAAAAAACATTTGCTGAAGTAAATATGCCTTTTTAGCATGCTAACTGCAAGTGCTACTTTACCAGGTGCACAACTGAGCAAGTTTACTGCATCAGAAACCCCACACATATGGAGCTGATTATGTTTGCATAATCATTTTGTCATTATGAAAATAGCTCTATATTTAATTTACAAATAATGCAATATGGTAAAAGTATTCTGTACTGTGCAAAACGACATGCAAAAAAAAAGCCTTTATTCATCAATAATCAACATCATTTGTGTGAAAAAGAAGGAAGGTTGCTGGCGTTTACTGCCTCTAGTCTGGAAGCTGCTGTCAAATGTGTTTTGGCAGAAATGTAAGCAGAGTCATGTTTTTACTGTACTTTCAATATTCTTGTTATAACCTATTCGAATAAAAAGTTGGAGCTTCAGAAAATCCTGCTAATGATAACTTCATGATGGTGTGAATACAATCATTCCAACATGACTTGGACAAACAAGTTTCATGAGGTCTTTAAATACTTTGAGTCTGTTTATGGGTGTTCTTTAGCTTTTTAGCATTGTGTTTATTGTATGCCTCTCTAATTTTACACCTAAGTGTTTGTTCAATATACAGTATATTAGTGTAATTTTCAGTATATAGACATATATCTATAGAATATTTGCTTTGTTTTTTTATCCATAAAAACTGTCCAATTTAATTTTGAACAATCATGCCACCGGTTGTAATAACTTCCTTTGAGGATATGAAAGTGTAGGTCTCAATGAGATTAGCTGAATTAATACTCATCACAAATGCTCCTTATCAGCACCAGCTGAGATTTTTAACTTTTATTTGAGCCAAACAAATCAACATTGATACGACCTGCTTTTTTACAGTGTCCTGCTCAGGGCAAAGTCTGCTGTATTCATTTTTTGCCTTAAATCTATTTGTGAATGTTGTGGGTTAAATTCTTATGCCATTGTACCAAGTGTTATGGATGTAGCATTTGATTCGAATTACATATCAAATATGTGTGACTTTTATTTTGTGCATATACGGTTTGGTTCTCTTGAGTTTGGAGAGGTGAAATGGGTTTTGAGGGTTCAGGATTGCAGCATTTGGGTTTTTTCTTAGCAGGCAAGGTTTTCTTAAACTTTTTGCTTTGCTTTACACTGTTCCATCTGAGAATCATCAAATGAAGGCATTAATAATAAAACATTTGGCCAAAAATATGGCACATGTAATAGAATATTGAGTTGGTCAGCGTTTATTGATTGAGCAGAGCTACTGTATGTGGATTAATGAACTGTGGTGGTCATCCTATTGCCCAGCAAGAAATAATAATGTCTGGCAGTAATTGATTATCTATGCAAAATCCATTTGACCCTCAAAATCCATTTCACTTCTGTGATTATTCATCACCTTATAACTGCTGGTTTATATAATCCATTTCTGGAAAGAGATCCTCTTCTGCTATGCACCTGCTGTTACTGTACTGTAAATCTCTGATGCTGTAAATAATGATATGTTCAGTAGCATTACTGATTATTTACTGTACCTTTCTGGTCTTGTAAAATAAGGTTACATAGAATTTGTGATCAGAGCTGAATAACTTTTAGGGCCTAGCTGTTGAATGACACTAATCATAACATTTCTTGCAATTATAAATATGTTCAAATAAAATGTTTCATACAAAGTTGTGCATAAAATGGTCTATATACTGCATTTGTCCAAAATCCAGCACTAAGAAAAGTCTCAGGCTTATTTTTCACAGCTGTTTTTGCCATATTTAGAATTATGCAACTTAAACAGTTCACCAAAAAATGTCATCATTTACTCACCCTCGAGCGGTTCCAAACCTGCATGAATTCTTTTTGTTCTGCTGAACACAAAGGAAGATATTTTGTAACTAGACTGTTTTTGGTCAACATTGACTTCCACCGTAGGAAAGTAAATAATATGGAAGTCAATGTCGACCCAGAACAACCTGGTAAATTTTATACAGATTTGAAACTACTTGAAGGTGAGTAAACGATGACAGACTTTTTATTTTTGGGAAAATTATTCCTTTAACAGCAAACAGATAATGGAACTGGAAGGTTAAACAAAGAATTTTACATTTAAGTCATTATTCATTAAAGATACGTTTCCCTTTTCTGCACTGAATTCATTGAGAGCGATTGTCAGTTTGAAAGATGCCTAATGTTCCTGTCCAGTTCATTATGAGGTTTTAGAAAAAAAAAACATTTGAATGTCTTTAATGTACTAAAAAAAGTGTTTATCATTTATCTGAAAAGGCTCACAATATGCTGCAGTAAACCCTGCTTAGCTGGTAGGTGTTAGGTTTCCTCAACATTTATATATACTACATTGTTTATATTACATGTGTTTATATTTATAGTTTTTGGATTAAAAAAAAGTCATCTTCTAGTTTACAGTGAAAAAAACCCTGTAAACTGACATTCCCAGAATATTTGTTATCATTTATGTTATTTTTTTATGTCTTATGTTCTCAAATGAAATTTATTTTACTGTTTTCATAGTGTTTTCTGTATTTTTTTTTTTTTTGCAGCTTCTATTCAGCTTTACCTAAGTCTTTGGAAAAGCTGATTTGATTAATCCGTTGGAGTTTTGATTAATCATGTTTTTTCTCTTTGCAACTCTTTGTTTTAAAGGTGATTATCAGTATATTAAAAATGTAAAAATAGTTTTAATAACAGTGAAGCCTTAATAACTCGGAAGAAAATGTATTTTACGTTTTTTACGTTAACAAACTGTGAAATGTAAATCATTTTACAAAGCTGCAGTTTTTTCGTTTGGTTCTCATACGACAGGATATTTTTACAGTATAGCTGCTTGTAATATGTGCTAATTCTGCTTTGTCTCACACCGGACTGTTTTAGGATCTTGGGGAATTGTTTCTTCTGAAATTATCTTTTCTAGCCTCAACATTCCTTGTGTGCTTACAAACTCCAAACACTGTGGGCTATGACTGATTTAAACTCCATGCTGCTCAAGGTTATTATAAATTCTGACAGCTCTCACTGCGAGGCCTTGGAGGAACCCATCTTAACAAGTGACCATGGAGCTGGACTCTTGGCAGAGAAGGAGCTCACAGCAAGAACACATCAGTGTCAGAAAACCTTTTAAATAAAGAATTCACAGAAATTTATTCAACAACATGCAGTGCATAAAACCTTGAAAACAGAAGCCTCTAAAGATGTTTTTCATAAATCTTTAATCGGACAGCCTGTCCATACAATGACAGTTCAGAGTGGCCACTGCCATCAGGCTCCAAAAACACCATTAACATGTCATATAACACATCTGCCTATGCCATATGATAGCTCTGTGTGAGAATAGACAGTTTCATGACTATGTTTCTAAACAGACTGAAGCACACCTTTTAAAAATTGGAATAATGTCAAACTAAAGATTTTACTACAAAGTACATTACAAAATATTTTTGTTTTATTCATCTTTTGTCATGTTTTAAAGAATACACTTATTTTGATGCGTTGACTAACATACTAAAGCACAGAGTAAAGTACTGGATTATAATTTTTTAACTATAGTTTGTTATGCAATATTATATATAATATATGAATATTAAATGCACTAAATTACAACTTTATCTTTACAAAACACATAAAAGGTTTAAAAGACAAAAAATATATAGTAATAAACGTCTTGGTTACATATTGTAACCCTCGTTCCCTAAAGAAGGGAACAGAGACGTCACGTCGGTGACCGACGAATAGGAATCTCGCTTCGAGATGTCCAATCTACTCTGCGTGTATGCAAACACGCCAATCAAATTGGCATGCGCTGATTAGTATCCAGCTGAACCTTATCGCAGCGCGAGTATAATGGCGCTTTTCCACTGCATAGTACGGTACGGTACGGTTCAGTACAGCTCACTTTTGGGGGGTTTTCCACTGGGA
>JAUCNO010001113.1:852275-862405 GCA_032353835.1 Enteromius viviparus | reverse complement strand
TTTAAACCTGATTATGGTCATTTACTGTGGCTGGTCCTTTTTTTTTTTTTTTTTTTTTACATTTTGTATGACAATTGATAGTTTTATACATTTGTAGCGCTAAGAAGGTCCATAAGAAGTCGCATGTTGTGTGTGTGTGTGTGTGTGTGTGTGTGTGTGTGCTAATACCAATGACATCTTTCCATAACTTTATGTGCGTGTGTGTATATATGCATGTGAATTATATACATGATCTTTTATTTGTCCTTTGCATATACACACACGTCTGAGTGTGCAAGATAACAAACATCTCACGTTAAGATTTGACCCTGTGCAGCTCGGCGTCTGGAGTCCGTCGGCTGCCTGAACCCTTCAATAGTCTCCATCCTGTGACAGACAGAAAGAGAGAGATGGGCTGCATTACACTGATCATCATGCTGTTACATCTTCAGGCAAAACAGACAGCCTTCAGGTAAATGTCTGTATCTTCAGGTTCCTCAGCGTGGATGAAAACATCACGGTATTATCTTCATCATCATCATCATCCACATCATCTCGCTTTCCTGTGGTGGTTCTTATGAATCATTCACTGAAAAACTGAATGCTGTCTCTGTGTGTTCAGTATCAGACATGCTATTTTTGTAAACACTAAACGCAGGGAAAAATCTCAAAATGGCTAGCGTGAATTCAAAGATGCAGTTTTACAGTGAAGTGTGTAATTTTGCCACCAAATGACAAAACTGCAAATAATGACTGTTTTTGCAAAAAGTCCAGAAATAATGACTTTATGATGACTAAATAATGATTTTCCTCCAGTCTGCCATTGCTCTTAAACAGATGGCTCAACCCTAAAAGCATCTCTGCATTAAACTGAGATATAAGGTGTTATAACACGGACAAAATGACACACTTCAGTGCGGAGAGGGTTAAACCTTAGGAGATCTGCTCACAACCTGTCAAACACTTAATATATGCCATAGACACATTCAAACACATCCACGCTGATCATGCAGGTCTCAGTGAAGCTCGAGGCTGCTGCCCAGACAGCAAGCAGTTTTGGCCCAGATCCGGCTCACATCTGGCCCGCGTGGTACACAGGGGCTTGATGTGGACTGGGCACTATGTTGCTGTCAGGGGGTGATCGTATTTCATATCGCATCATATTCCATGTGCACGTGTGTTTTATACTGTATGTGTGCGTTTAGAGGTATTTAGCCAGCATGCATCATCACGCTCTGGTTTCAGTTGCAACAGGAATTCTGGGTATCTGCTGAAGAACTCAATAGCCATTCTTTTTTGGACTGCATGCACAGTGACTATACTGTATGACTATAAAGATGAGGTTCACTAATTTGATGTTTAACATCATCTTTCCCAGAATTCCTGCACTGTTGATGTTTCCTCCATTGAGCAACAGCCACTGTACTTACTGTAACATCACCGTCAGACTCACAGTCCAAATAAAGTGCCTCTATTATGTATTTTTAAAAATGATCTTTCATGCAGTGTGTAACAGGTGAATGAAAACATCCTGTAAAGTTTTTTAATATGAAATTGCTTCATGTAGAAATTCTCTAAAAACTAAGAGTCGACTCTGAATCCTTGAAACGCGTCGTGTTTTTAAACATTAGCATATTGCCCACCCACTTGTTGGTCTTGTTGCATTGGTCTGAATGAAAATGCTTTCAGCAAATAAAGTAAATAAAAATGCAAATCATAAGAGAATCTCGCATGCATGTAGACCTGTTTTTGGGCACTCTCAAAATGCACTTTAAAATGCCATGTTTGAATACGAGACTTAAATTTGGTCGGTTTCTTGTACAATGGCTTCAGAAGACACTACACAAGACTATGTCTAAGTATTACTTGTACATTTTGCTCCATTTGCATTTGCAAGGTAAAGAGCAGCATGATCATTCCTCTAAATATCTTGTCTGAGCTTTCACAGGGTTTAGGTCTGGAACAATATGAGGGTGAGTGAATGATGACAGAAGCTTGTGCTGAACATGTCTCTCTCACCTCTTCCTTCCCTTCGCTCAGCTCACTCAGAACGGTCAATAGTATAATGTAACGGCTCATTATAGAGGGTGTGCCTTTACCCAGCGTCTTTCATGCAAATTACTTTCTGTCCCCGGAGGTGTTAACTCTATTAAACCAATGCAAATTTCAATTGTTACTCTCTGTCTCCAGACTTAAGGAAATCTTCAAGAGGATCAGGGCCTTCTGCACGAGCCTGTGGTATAAAGCATGCATGCATGTATTTTTCAGGTATGCATCTTACTCTTAAGGTTCATCTCTGATTATTGTCTCAGCTTTAATGAGGTTGTTATTGGACTAACTATATGGGGCTAGCGAGGGACATATAATTTAGATTTAGAATTTAACTTAAACATAATAACGTTGCACACAGGCAAGGAGCCTTCACCACCTCTGGATGCCTTCCTTGGGCCAGTTCTTAAATGTGTAGTTCATTTCCAATCAAACTGAAAAGGATCAGTCAAATCTCAGATTAGTTCATCAGACAAATCAAAGCTAGAAATGCACCAAACAACCCATCTTCATCATGCCATGCAGCTCACGCCTCGTGGCCGTTTGCAGAAGAACAACCCAAACCAGTCAACTTACTACAGCTTCACAGGAAGTGGATTATCTGTCGCTAGTTAACCACAGCCACGGGTCTCCGCCATTTATGACTGACCGAGTGTGAGAATACAAAACAGCATCATCAGTAATGAAAACTGCATCCTAGTGTTCATTATCATGCTTGTGCGTCACATTTAGATGTGGATATTTACATTGGTTTATTTTCACTTCATTTAGTCGTCAAGTTGTGTGACTTTTATCTTTATTTGACCCTCTAGCACTAATTCTATTCTTTAAAAAACGTGTTGCTTTTAGATTTTTACTAAATAATAATTTACTAACTGCTTGTTTTAAAAAAAAAACCAAAAGCTTTTCTAATTTTCTAACTTTTTGTATTCTGTTTTCTCCTCTAAAAAGGCCTTTTCTATATTTTCTGTTTTCTTTTAATTATTATGCAATAGTAAAAAAACAACCTTTGCTGCTAGCTAGTACTTGTGATAGTTCTAACACTTGCACATCGTTGCTCTTTTGTTGTTTTTGATTGCCGCTGTTCTCTTTTGGATAAAAGCATCTGCTAATCATTTGTGAAATCTAATATCAATCTTTGAGTGAAATTGAGTGAGCATGCACGCCTCCTATCATCCGTTATAAACATGCTTATTCAGACAAATCCCTGCTGAATCTCCTCTTTTTTCCTTCTTCCCTCCTTCCACATGATACATCTCTCTCTTTGTCTTCTCTCACCTGTCTGTATCTCAGTAGGGTCTGTTGGCATCTTTCGGTCTTTTCAGCTGCACTTTGAGTCTCTTCATGCCGATCTGAAAGCCGTTCATGGCCTGGATGGCCATCTGAGTGCTCGCTGGGTTATCGAAGCTCACAAAGCCTGAGAGAGAGAAGACAAAGTGTCTTTTAACTAAAACAAAGACCATAACAAAAATTGTTTTTTTGAAATAAAATAAACACTAACTGAAATAGCTTATTTCAGCTATACTCCTCAGCTATATATGTCCTTACCGAAGCACTTGCTCTGATTGGTGGCTCGATCGACAAAAACTTTTGCAGAAATGACGTTACCAAACGGCAGAAACATCTGCAGCATTTCTGAGTCAGTGAACTCCTGAGGCAAATGGTAGATGAAGATGTTACAGCCCTCGGGACCTGCAGCACACACACACATCAGAAACTCAGTGATTAATGAACACATATGTATTCATAAATAACCAATAATTAACCGTGTTATAACCCACACACTTGTGGAAAGCACTTATTTGTAGTGAATGCACACTTGTAGTGTACTTACAATTCTGTCATTAGGTTTTTTAAACGAATCTTTAATTCTAGGTACGCTTAAAGAAATGATACACAATACTGTTTTAGACGGAAGTGGTTTTAGCTGCATTTAAATAAAAAGCTTGAACATTAGTAAACAAAATTTGTTTATTTAAATGTAGCTAAAATAAATTGATTTCAACCACTTGCCTTTAAAAATGTTGTAAACTGAATATTTTTTTCAGGTTTTTTTTAATAAAATAAAAGGCCACTTAAATACTTGAAGAGAGACAATTTTATGTTTCTCAACATATACTTTTTAAAAGTAATAATGTAAATTTAAGAGCGTTATTGTAAAGTACATTTAAATCATCATATTTAAAAACATTTTGTGCTTTTATGTACACTTATGATTTAAATTGTATTGTTATTGAATATTACATTTAAAGTTCCTTTTGCATTAAATTGCAACTGCATTCGTACAAATCTGAAGTATATTTAAATACATGCATACGTTTCAATAGAAATAACGTGAATTTTTATTTAAGTTTGTCATTGAGCAGCACTTTAACCCTATTTCAAAGACAATACAAATAATTATGAAATGACATATACAGATAAAACGTTTTATTTAATATCAATATAAATTATACTATCTTTTCTTGTAATTGCAGTTAACATGCAATTACAATGCATTCACTCTACACTTATTTCCCTAATAAGTACTCTTTTAAATTTGAGAAAGTACACAAACTGTTGTTTTCCGTAACAGGAAATGACCTCACCTTCTCTCTGCTGCTGCAGCTGTTGCTGGGAGACCAGGGCGGGCTGCTGTACAAATGGCTGGCTGACCAGTCCGTACGCGGCGGGATAGGCTGCTGTGAAACAGAGAGTTTGACAGATGCTGAAACAGACTGATGTGACTCTGAGAGACGCTGCAGCGGTTCAGTCACCTGTATAGTGCTGCATGCCTGCGTACGCCTGCTGGAGCGGGTCTAGCGCTGCCACCGCCGGGCTCTGGGCTGAGGAGAGACCAACCAAAGCTTTTAGCACGCTCTGAATAAACCTGAGTGGTTTTTGTGCATGCTAAACTCACTGCTATGATGTTAGAGGACAGTGGGCCAGGGCCAGGCTGCTTCTTCATCAAAGAAAAGGTGACTGAAGGGGGCGCCAGAGCTGTCTTTTTTTTTAGAATACTCTTCTATCATTAATGAATGAATTAGCTTAACAGTAACTACTAGAATTAATAAGACATACTGTATACAGGTTCCTAATGATACTGTATGAATAATGCATAATTAACACACTTGTTATCACTCAAATATTACCAATTTCTTCAAAAGCAATTACTAATTATTTGAATTATTTATTTAAAACATTAAATAACATTAACAGAAATTTTCTAGCAATTTTTGGAGGGATTTGTAAAATATTGGATGATTAATGAATTGTTCATTTTGATAGCCCACTTATGATACTCTAATAACTCTGCAACTACATGTCAACTAACTCTCAAAATAATAATAATAAACTTTATTTCACAGAGCGCCTTTAAAATTTCATCTCAAAGCGATTTGCATACATGTATAGAAATGAAATAAAATGATACACACAAGAGTACAGACAATACAGACAACCAGTCAACACGAAGTTAATAATAAAACCTCACCTTGATATGGATAACCTCCGTTGGTGTAGATGTCTGAAGCTGCTAGGCCATTGGTGTTTGACGGTAAAGGACTATAGCCATTCACTCCGATTGGCAGAGCAGAGATGGGCGTAGCTGTAATAGTGGGCGGAGTGTTTGCACCTGTAGCCAATCACAGAACAGCGGGGAGATCAGACTGACGAGTGAAGAGCGGTACAGGCAGAGCTCTCGTGAAAAAGAAAGCTCTCGTATTGGATGTGCACTTGTAGTGTATAATATACTATTAATGAAATAAAAGATCATTTAAGTGCACTTAAAGAGAGACCATTTCACGCCTTTATAATTAGGTCAAGGATATTTTAAATCAATATGTCTTAGCAATGTTTTGTCATGTTTAAAGAAGTACACTTAGCTGGATTATAGTGCATTATTTGATATTACATGTTAAAGTTAAATTAATGTTTAAAGTTATGTTAATGTTTAAATGGACTAAATTGCAACTTCATTACAAATGTGCAATTGCAAATGTATTTAAAATACAGCTTTCAGTAGACATTGAAGTATATTTTAGTTTATCATGCATGCTGTTCAGTATTCAGCAGTAACAATTAAAGATGTCCTATTTATGTCAGTCAACACATTTTAAAGTTCAGTTCACTGCATTTAATAAACATTTGAACTAAAATACACTTTTATTTGCAGATAACATGCGTTTAAGTTTTACGGTAATCACCTGACGAGGGTGTGATGGGGGCAGCTATGATGCCGTTCGCACTGAGTGCTGCCATCTGCTGCATCTGCACCGCGGCTGCTGTAGACACAGGTGACAGGTACGAGGACTGAGCGACCAGGGCCTGCTGCTGAAGCAGCTGAGACACACAGAGAGCAAAGAGTTAACACTTCAGTCTTAGGGACAGTATTTACATTTGGACTTCACCGAGGCTGCATTTTTTGATAATAATACATTAAAAACAGTAAAATTGTGAAATACTATTACTATCAAAAATCACTCTGTGTGAATCAGTGTTAAAGTGTGATGTATTTCTGTGATGTTCAGCATTCAGAAATCATTCTAATATACTGATGTACTGCTCAACAAACATTTCTGATTATTATTAATGTTGAAATAATGTTCCCTTTTTTTCTACACTGATAAAAATGGGAATCCTAAAATCTTAAAAAGCTGGACATGTTATGTATCCCTCCTGTGTGTGTGTGTGTGGTACTCACTGCTTGTGTGTAGGCATTATATGCATTAAAGTTGAGCGTCACCGGACTGAAGATGCTGAGCTGCGAGGCCACCTGCTGCATGCGCCGCATCCCGCGCTCCTTCTCTGTGTCTGCAAACTTCACCACCAGACTGGAGGAGGCGCCCTGACCACAGACAGACAGATTACAGCCGACGGAAGAGAAGGAGAGAGAGACTGAGAGGAGAGGTCAGAGGAGAGAGGACACACTCACAGGAAGAGTTCGGCTCCCGTGGAGACTATTAACGGCAGACTGGGCCTCCGAGTGACTCTGATACTTCACAAACGCACAACCTGTGAAAAACAAGACAAACATCAGGTCGTGTGAGGCAGACTGAGCTTGTGTTTCCTGGCATGAGACTTCTCATCTTCATCTTCTCCAGATGTTAACTGCTGGGGATTGTTGTGATGTTTTATCAGCTGTTTGGACTCTCCTTCTGACGGCACCCATTCACATGATGCAGTGACACATTTCCACAAAACTCATCTACATCTTGGATGGTCTAAGGGAGAGGACATCTTCATTTTTGGGTGAACTATTCCTCTTACAGACCTTTGCTGGTGCCGTCAGGTCCTCTCAGTACCGTGCACTCATCAATGCTCCCGAACGGCTCGAACATCTTCCTCACATCCTCATCAGACTGCTGCTTTCCCAACATCCCCACAAACAGCTTTCTGTCCTCTAAAAAGAGTGACAAAGAGAGAAATGGTCATGATCTAGTCAGTATCAATACAAGGTTTTTTTAGGAATCTCCTACATTTACATGCATGCAAGGTGAAAAATCTTTTGCTTTCTCAAAATATGTGATTAATATCACCTCATTGTCTAGTTCTAAGATTCAGTCTCTCTAAACCCCTCCCTTCCGTGAGCCTACTCTGCTCTCTGATTGGTCCGATGGCCCTGTCTGTTGTGATTACAGCATGTTGGAAATGATAGGCCTATTGCCGTAGTTTTGTATTTTGAACACACAATGGAAATATGAACATCTATTGTTTATTGACAGCTTGTGATTAAACTGGTACTGAAGTATCTTTCAAGAGCAAGCGTCTTGTGAAGGCTGAGATTAGAGGAGCAGTCGTCTGTAAAATGACGTGTTTGCTGGTGGGGTTCAAATTACCAATAACTCGTTCAGGCTGTATAGAGTTGATTCTTTATTTTGGGAGACATCAACTTTATTTATCAGACGCTTCGGCTTTACAACTTTGCAGAGCGTTTAAACTCAGCAGTGCATAAAAATGGCATTATTGAAATGGCATAATTTAAGTCTTCTCAGGGTTAGTTGCCAGGAGAAGCAGGGATGAGCTGGTTGTAATATAAACTATGTGTGTGTGTGTAAGGTTGATTATACTGTATTGTAAGGCCCTAATGTTCTGTTGCAACATGCCTATGATGTCATCACATCTCTTTTGCTGTTTTTTTAACTAATACAGCACAATTGTATGGCAGGCTATTTTAACCTCTATTGTTTAAACTGTGGTGGTATAAAATCAGCCCAGTCGCACGTTTTTTTTTCGTGGCACGGACACGATTCTTACTCGACTTTCGTGAGTCCAGCACGAATGGATGAATCCATGGAGAAATAACGAAATAATCGTGACCCTGACACGAATAAATAGATTAAAGGATAATTTGGAGATATTGTCACGATCTGCCATGCGACTGGGTTGTATAAAATATTGAAACAGAATCTCATCTGTCTGTTGCTGCATTAGTATTTAACATCCATTGCATACTATAGAGAAAAGCTACGAGAAATATGAGTGCATTCAAAATTTGTAATGAGAAAATGAGTAATGAGTAAAAGAAATTGATGTTTATTGTGGAAAACCCTATGGCAACTATTATACTACATTGCATTATTTAAAAAATAGTACTAGTAACATGTAAATGCTAAAACAAGCTTAGTCTATGCTTTTGTGTTGAAATGTCTTGCCATTGTCTGGGAGGAGCCCAAAGGGAAGCGGAAGTGCAGACACAGTGTTGTTATCCTCTGCTAATGGCGTCGAAATAAAACTTTTTTACGGTGATTTTGAGGGAAAAAACCCACTTTATTCCGCACCTGGAACTTGTAACTGTCGCTGCTGAGTGCTTTTGCAGTGAGCTGAACTAAATATTTGTTCTGGTGTTAGAGAGAGACACGGATGTTTAGACCTGTCCCTGCATATCCAAATCTGCCGGTACAAACAGAGGACGGTAATAAATCTGCAGTTAATCTTAACGACTAGCCCACAGGTGTTATATAAATCAGTGTATTTGAAGCTGAGCACGATGACTGACACGTCGTAACAGTATTTGCTGATGTGTGTTTCAGAGCAACATGATGAAGGCAATTCTGATTTTGGCATATACGTTAGTCCTTTATGAAGGTAAGACTCTTTTTTTCCTCCTTTTTTATTTAGGTGGTTTATAATAATAATATAATTTCTTGCAACACAACGGCCAAGGCATGCCTACAGTATATAGCTGTATATCTATAAACCAAAGCTGTCCTGGAGACCTGCACTTTTTGTATATTTTGTATGTCTCCCTGATCTAACACACCTGATTCCACTCGTTAGTAGAGACTGCAGAAATGCTTCTCTTGCCCAGTACTCCTTTGTTCGTTGATTTAGTTAAATCTGGTCAAGTTTTTGTTTGTTTTCTGGATTGCACTGTTATTTAATAAACTGCTCTTGGGTTGATTATTAACTCAATAAAATGTTTAGTTATTAACATAACTCTGTTCTGTGTAATTACACTGTAACAGTGACACCTTGTATCCACAATGTGACCAACATTCCTTTGATTCTGTTTCAGGAGTGTTCTGTGAGGGAATTCTCTCTGATTTTGTGTTACTGAACCAACCGTACACATTCCCCAGGAACACCAGCGCCTGTAATCGAGCTGAATGGAGAAAGATACACCCCACAGACACCACTATCACCACATACAACAACCACGTGTGCACCACTGCCAGAGGTTTCGAGGAAGAACTCGGGTGTAAAGACGACCGGCTGATCCTCAAATCAGCAAAATACACAGATCAGGGGTCCTACGAGTTCATCTGTGACGGGGTTAAACCCTATTCACTTCATCTGGATGTTTTATGTAAGTATTTTATTCATAGTTTGGAATAATTGAGACGCATAGTTTAAGTTTGTGGAAGCTATAAAGCATTTTCTTCACGATATTTTTATGAATAGAAAAGTTTTAAAACTGCTTTTTATTGAAATATTATTTTTTTTAAATGTCATTATCAATTTTATTGAAGTTTAACTTCAGTTTTTAATAATTACATGACGGTTTCCATAAATATATGAAGCAGCATTTAATAATTAAAAAACGTTATATATGATTTCTGAAGGATCATGTGACACTGACGACTGGAGTAATGATGCTGCTTTGATAATTAATTACAGTTTAA
>JAUCNO010001113.1:770989-787136 GCA_032353835.1 Enteromius viviparus | reverse complement strand
ATTTTTTCTAGGAAAAAATATAGGCCCGCTCACTTTTTCAATGGCCCGCCCAAAATACAATTTCTGCCTACGCCACTTTGACGTGCATATAATCAGCGGCTTAAGCGTGCATGCTATAGCCTACGAGATATGTTGGCGTGCACCTGATCCCATCGCGTAGCATTAACACGCCAAAGCCCATTTTTGTAAATCTGTACCACAAGTTTTCATTTTATTTGGCGTAGCCTACTATTTATACGCACTTTAATGAGATCGGGTAGTTTTTTACAAAGTAAACACCAGAATAAGTTTAGTCATATATTTCTAGAAGCAGCACGGCTTCATTTTATTCTCCATCAATCATTTCTCAGAAAAATCAACGAGTCTCAAATCGAATCAATAGGCTTTTGAGGAACTTCATCCCTCGGTCATCATCGCATTGGTTCATGTTTGGATCATTTTGATTCATCAGTGACAAATGTGTATAATCATATGCAAATGTATGCAAACATGCAAGTATCAGGATTTCATCACATAAACCCAAATTGCATATTTTTACTCAAATTGCATATTTTTTTCTATATTATATATATATATATATATGAGCCAAAAAAGCATTGTGTATCAAATATGATTAACAAAATCTTTAATTAGATTTTGCCTCCCTCTCTGTCTCTCAAGTAGATTTTTAGAAAGTGCCTTTGTGGGGAAATATGTATGTGTAACTATGCCAATGAAAGACACTCTCTTTCTCTCTCTCACACACACACACACACACACACTTATTGCTAGAGAAATGAAGGCGTATAGACTGACACATTGTGTGTTCTTTCTGTTGATTTATGTAATGGAAAGTGGACGGCTGTGCTGCTTCTGCTGGGCGTTTCAGGGTTTAGCGGTGTGTGCATGGATGGACGTCTTTCACGTTTGAAATGTGGGAGGATCCAGGTGGGATTCAACAAATGGGTTTGGCACAGGAAGTGACTCACCTTAGCGAGAAATTAGGCCAACAGTCTGATGATGATGATTTTCAGGATCAGGATTCCAGTGGGATCTTTGAGGGATTAAACAGAAGTTAAACACGATAAGCAGCCTCTGGTTAGGTAACAGCATTAGTTCATTAACATGTGTCTATTGGTTACCAGGGTTTCACAGGGAGGAACATTTCTGGTAAATTTCCAGAACCTTTCGGAAAGTTTTTTTTTTATTTTTATAAAATGTCCACCCCTTTATTGCCCTACTGGCAACTTTTTACAATAAGCTCCCATCAATTTATATTAGTTACCACATTAAGTAGCATTAACAAATTATATTAATGTTTTTTATTACATTTAATTGATTTTGTGAACATAAACTAATGAAATTATAACTGTTCATTGTTAGTTAAGGTATACTTTACCTATATATTTGCTTAATACGCTGTTTTATGGCATACTAATGTTAACAAACCAAACTTTATTGTACAGTGTTACCATACTATTATTAATTGTTGATGAACTATCATTAACAAAGATTAACTTTATTTGCCTTAACTTTATTAAATAGGTTGCCAACTAATGGGACATTAGCCTATACTGTAAAGTGTTAGCAGAAAAGGACTCCCGTATTAAACTCAGTGAGTCGAGATCCTAAACAATGTTTAGTGGAGACATGAGAAACTGCTTTAACTAAACTCTGTAATCACCTTTACCTTTAGGTGTAAATAGCCATTTCAATCCAAATACACACATTTTTATTGTAAGAGCAAGTCATTTGCAGTTTGAACGTGCGAATCCTCCAGTGTCTTTCCACTTTCCAGTCACATATTACATGCTGCTGCTTGATAAAACATCTGGTTTTCCTTGCCGTATTATTTTAAGGCATTATCATAAAGAAGGGATGGGATGTAGTGCAAATCCTTCTGTTTATCTTATTTTAAGTAGTGGTTAATGAATCGAAAGTCTCTCACATTTCGCATTTCAAAATAAGGTGAATATATTACACATTTTAAAGGTGCTTTTTGTTACACAAAAGGTTATTTTTGGTTCTTCATATTATAATAAAGGAACCCGAGAAAGATGTTTTAACTAAATGATTCTTTGTGGAACCAAACATAGTTCTTCTATGGCATCGCTGTGAAGAACCTTTCAAGCACCTTTTATTTTCAGGAGTGTTGTAAATAGAGTTTGAAGACAGAAGCAGTGTTCAGTCGGGTGTAAATATAGTGTCACGAACGAGTTAATAAAGGCGTGGACTGTAAAGGGTTGACAACGCATCGGTCAGCTTCAGCAAGAGAAATAATTTTGCCGAATCATTAAATGATTCATCCATAAAATCGAGTCTGACTCAGCACGAGACCCCCTCCAAGAGTCTAGCTCACATCCCAAGTTGCTGGACCCCGTCTAGACCGAGACCACGCGTGATTCACACAGAGGTGTGAGAGAGAAGAAGCAGCAGCAGTGCTTTGCTTTTAAAAGCATCCGAAAGCATCTTCAGTCCAGTGGAACCTGAAAGCCGGCTGCGCGGACACCTGACGCACTCTGCTCTGGGCGCGGCGGCGCGGTGACGTATCGCGTCAAACACACCTGAACACACCTGAGCCCGCCGGAGTTTGCTGACTCACCTCATTCAGAGAAGAAACCCTGCAGAAGAAGCAGCTCGACTTATTCCAGCGGGAGACAGAGAGCCGCGAACAGAAGGAGATTACTGAAATATCGGCGGGAGAAACGGTCGAGTGGAGAAACAAGTGTTTCAGACTCAAAAGCCGCAGGCAAGTTGATTATTATTGTCCTTCATTGGCATGATTTTGTCAGACAGCGTTACTCTTTGTACTGTAAATTAATTTTAGGACAAGATAGGCTGCATTGTTTTATTCACGGGTTAGTTTTGGTTCCGTAATGGAAAGAGAAAATCCCAAAAATACACATTCAAGTGTTTATTTCAACCATTTATATATTTGTGTCAGGAGATTTAAATTAGCCTAGATAAAAGTTTTCTTAAAATGAAAAAAAATCTTCTTTTTTTTTAACTGAGCGAGAAAAAGAAAGCATTAATTAAACGCTTTGTATTATTATCTATTTGTTTATTTACTTTCATATCATTCGCTTGATTTACTACATTTTAGTCCTAAAAACCGTGGTGATATTGTTTTTCTTTCTCCTGGCTGTTGATCGTATTTTATGTTTTATGGAGTGATAAAAAATCGCATCTGTAAAAAAACTTTTACTCTAATATGTCTTTTCAGTTTTCACATTTATACAAAATGTAGGCAAATTATGCATATTATTTTTACATTTAAACATCGCATTTAAGACATTTATAATACAAAAGAATTGTCCTGATCAATTACCTGGAGAGTTATGATAGTAGACTGACCCTTCGAAATGCATTTTTGGGTGTAATTTTACCTGTGTTAGTATTACTGGCTTTACTTTTCACCTAAAAACAAGCAGTTTAATATGAGAACAGAAAACAGACCCAAACTGATGTATTTGGAGAAAATATAGCATGTTATGTGATTGTTCTTAATGCTTCGAAAGAAAGGTCTTTTGCCTCAGCTTGATTCAATCAAATTAAGTCTTTTATTTTTTTTTATAAATATAGTGGTAAACATATTATGTTTTTAGGGTTCCAGCCAAACAGGTTTTTCAGCAGGTAATTGTAAAATGGTTGTTGATGTGAAGTCGTTCCTCAGGTCTAGAGAAGATGACAACGTGTTCAGAAGGGGAGAGAAAACATGGCAAGATGTTGGCATAGCTGTTTGTATTTACGGCCCTGCTATGCCTCCATATTGCCATTTTTTTACTTCCAATGCCTGCACAGCAAAAAGACATGTCCTCGAGATGTTATAAATGCTTTATTAGTCATTCACAAAGGATGTTCATGTTTATGAGGTGTCATATGTGAAATACATGTCTAAATTATGTTATTTGAATGACTATTTATTCAGTCTTTTTGTATGTTATGTAACATTTTCTTATAATCCTGCAATATATTTATTTCCTAAATTAAACTGTTGGCGTCTTTTATTTATTTTATACTGTATAATATGAGATTACAGCTTACATTTACACACAAACAAACCAGATTTATTTGCATAATTTTTATAATTAAATCTTATGGATCATATATTAATGATGATACTAACTCATCTATTATTATTTAATAACTATTTATTGATAAATAATTGTAAGTAAACTATAAATTATAATTACAAAATTATTTGAAGTGTTTTAAGCATGCAGTATAAAGTTAATCATTATACATTTATTGGCCCTATTAAAATAGATACATCACCCTCTATAGCATATTATGTAGCATACTGTGGACGGGTTTATGTGGTTTATGAGGACACAAATTTGTATAATGACATGGGTATGACACAGGTATTACAGTATGTAGGTGTTTTATGAGGACATTTTCAGTGTCCCCGTAATTCAAAACGCTTAAAAAACATACTAAACAGTGTTTGATGAACTTCAAAAGCGGTACACAGCTTCCTGTAAGGGGTAGGTTTAGGTGTAGGGTAGGTGTAGGGCAATACCACATACAGTTTGTCCTGTATAAAAACCATTACGCCTATGGAGAGTCCTCATAAATCACAAAAACCAACATGTGTGTGTGTGTGTGTGTGTGTGTGTGTGTGTGTGTGTGTGTCTGCAAAAAGTGAAAATGCCTACTGCCCTTATAAACCTATGTTTGGACTTGATGACCCTAAAAAACTAAATCCAGTAGTTTCTGGCTGAACTGAATCTGTTTTAAGGGGTCATTAAAAAAATGAAGAATAATTGGTAACACTTCAATATAGGGACTGATTCTCACTATTAACACTAGTTGCTTATTAGCATGCCTATTTCATAAAGGCTGTTCATTAGTGCTTGTAAAGCACATATTCTTCATGACTGAACTCAACAACTACATTACTATTATTATTATTATTACTATTATTATTGATTTTTTTTTTTTTTCGAAGGAATGAGTCAGTTGATGGGCGATTAATGTAACATTTTACTGAACAAGAAACAATATATTTAACTATAGTACAATTTATACCTTAAAAAAAAAAAAAAAAAATATATATATATATATATATATTTTTTTTTTCTTTCTGTTCAGTGATTGAATCAGTGATTTATATAATCTAATTGAAGCAATTCAGTAAAACCCAGACATACAGATTAAGTCATGAAAAAGTAGCTCGTAACGTTTCTAAAAAATGCTGTTGTCACATTTCTGAAAAAAAAGAAAAAGAAAAATCGAATGAATCGATTAGTCAGATGAATAAGAACAAGGCTATTTCTTGTTGTATTTATGGGCAGAGGCAGCAGCTATTAAACAGACAAAGGAATAAATGTTTAAGTGAGAAATATGTCTTTCTCACACGCCCAGAGTAATCCTGCAGTTTAATCTCTGACGGTTAGTCAGCGGTGCCGTCCTCGTCTGAAGGGTGGATTTGGGATTAAAATCCACTGGGAAGTGAAAATGACTCAACTGAAGAACCGAAGCGGTTCAAACACGACCGTCTGCTCCTCTAAGCTGGGCGGCTCCAGACCGCTCTGACGTCTCCTCTGGAAGCCCTTTGTTATGCTCCATATCTACTGAATGAAGCTTTTGGACGGGCTGGTTTGGTATTGCTAGGAAAGAAGTACGTTATTGTTTGCTTGATTGTTAACATTGATATCCTTCTTCCACGTGTTAAAATAATACATAAAAACTACAGTGAGCAGATGTATCAACACCATTGATGGAGGAAGTTTATATTTTTTCATGCATGCTCATTAGTGCCAACCTATCCATCAGATAACATTTAGGAAAATCAACAAAAATGGTGTTTTTGTAAAATGTTATTTTATCATTGCTTTCTCCAACAGTCCTCCCGTTGGACACACAAAAATAAACATATAGACCAGGGGTCACCAAGTTCGGTCCTGGAGAGTTTAGAGTATACCTAGAGCTTGATCAGCTGCTTCAGGACACCGGCCCATAGGTATAGCCTGATATAGACTATAAAAATAAAATGAAATAAATAAAGACATTTATCACAGTTATGAGAGTCATTCATGTACAACACACACTGTCTGTTACTGTGTACTCTAAATTTCAGTTTAAATGCTCAGAAAAATCTGCCTCAGCAACGTTAACCCCATTAAAATCACAGCTCAATATTATTTAACTTAAGTTGACATTTGTTATATTATTTCAAAGTAATGAAAAAAGATATGTTGCCTTGACTTTTTTACACAGCGTGCTCAAAGATGAACTCAAGACACCTCCTCCGGGTTCAAACTGCAGTATTTGTACGAATACATCCTGCAAACGCAGTAAAAGCAGTGTAATGCTATTCTAAATTCAGACACCATGAATATGCAGTTTTATAAAATCAGCATTTCATGGTTTAATTACGTGCTGATGACTTAGTAGACCAAACTATGTTATCATCACCCTTGGCAAAATACAGCAGGCATTTTTTTTCTGTTTGTCTTCTGGATTATTGCAGTAAAAATGCTTTGTGACTAACCAACGTTTATGAATTTTGCATGTACATAAAGGTTTTGAAGGCTATACTTTTGCTGGCTGATGCTAAACATAAGTTCAGTAAGATTGGTATTCACACCATCACTAAAAATAACAGTAAAGAAATGTGTGAACTTGAAGATACTGTGATGACGAGATGCAGACTGTCGTCGCTCAATGGCTGGAAGTCTATGGTGCACACAGAATAACATTGGATGAGTGTTTGGGGCAGACCTGACCTGTTGATAAGAGCTGGTCTTCATCCCTCACACTAGAGACTGGGTCTGTAAACAATAAGTAAGTAAACAATACAGAAAATGTTCAAACCAAATAAAGAAAAGCAGTTTAATAAATGTTAAACTGAAAGTAAAAAAAAAAACATAATACATTCATTTGTAGCTTGACTTGAATATCAGGTCCAGTGTTTTTCAAAAGTCTGGTCTCATTTTTAATATCCTTGAGGATAGGTTGTGCAGTTTATGGCCCTAATTGTAGGGCTGGACAAACAAATGAATGAATCACTTCACAGACTGAGCACTAAGAGGCGCTGTTCCATCACATAAAGACGAGAAAGCGTTCCACCTGCAGCTCTGTGACCTTCTGAGAATGAGCGCAGCTTTATCTGTGCTTCAGAAGAGCTGAATCTGACAGACACTCAGTTTGTGTGTCGTTCCTGCTGGTTATGTAGGATGAGGGCTGGTTTACTGAAACCAAACTGGGCATATGTGTTTCCTCACCTTGACCAAACCTGTGTGTGTAGGACCTTTGCCCTCGTGACACCGCTCACCTTGCAACCATATCAAACCTTGCTGGTCGGATCCAAGTTGCCATCTGTGCAGCCTTGATCACATCACACACACACACACACACACACACACTCAGAGTTAATTTTGTGAAATAATGGATGACTGTACACACACACACAGATCAAAGACCTTGAGATCATGAAGACCTTGAAACACAATGCATCCACGTACTCAAGACCTGATCAATCCATCTCTCATTCCAGCACAAATGTGTGTGAGGTGAGATTTTCACGCTGCACAGCGAGTGTTTATGTCCCTGTGCTGTCGATTTGGACGAGCTCTTGTAGTTAAGGTTCATTGCAAAAAAGGAAGGTGAATTGCTTTTCGAATTACAAACAGTAGTTTTATGTAAGTGTAAATGACTTTTGAAACTGATTTGAAGCACCTTTGTGAATCTTTTGTTCAGAATCAGTGATTCAGAGGGCATGCAACTTCTGTAAATATTTGTGAAATTTATGTTGTGCTCGTGTAGAGTATCCTGTTTTCTGTTGTTTGTTGTAGTTTTAGTTTTTATAGTGTGCAATCATGTAACCATTTTTGGTCCCACTTTATATCAAGTGTCCCTAATACCGGTGTACTTCTATAGTAACTAGATGTGTGTGTAGTATGTAACCACAGTGTCAGTACACACCGGTACATAGTATCTACAGCTGTAATATTATTGTAACACCCTCAGTATGGTGTGTGAAAGTACACATGTGTACAGGACTAACAGCACTTTTTGATAAATAAAGTGTTACATTTTATATTAAATAGACAGTTGTCTAGTGTAGTTATCAAGTATTTACTCTGATGTTACACAGCAGCGGGCAGTAAATTAAGCTTTACATATAAATTGTGGTTGGTGTCCAGAATGTTACACTTTATAGTAAGTGGACAGTGATTTCTTTAACTGTCCAATAAAAGAGACACCTGATGTCTACTCGTTTTTGCCTTCATATGTGTTTCTGTGTTCACAGCTACAGCTATTGAATCTCTCACTAAAACATGATAATAAATGTGGTTGTGTAATCTTGGCTCTAATTTTAAATGACACTATCTGCTATACTGTAGCATATTTACTGAAGCAGCAGCCAATGACGATTAGTGAAGCACAGCACATCATTCAGCTGATACAGTATACATATATATATACATATATCCTTTACAACAATTATAGTGAACTATAATGAGTACAGTCTTCATCTGAAGGGATTGCTCCATTCAGATGACTCTTCACATGCACATTTTATGGGTCAAGGGCGTCTAACCTCCGAAGCTCTGGAAGGATTCTCTCTCAACAGGTTCTGCCCGTTCTCGTCTTCAATGAACATTCATCTCAGGATCTGACATGAGCAGCTCTGCATCCATATGGCACACAAGGACTTGTGTGTGTGAGAACGAGAGAGAGAACAGATTGTTGTGAGAACCTTCAGTCCTGCTCTGTGAACCTGAGGCCGCAGTCACCAGCAGGAGAGCAGAACCACAGCTGGTAGAAGGGCAGTGACACTCTCACACACACACACACACACACACACACACACACACACACACCAACATTAACTTCTGACACATCTGCCAATGGCTGGAATTACAGTTATTCGTTTAGTGACTTTTAATGAGGACAAAGTGATGTGACTCACTACTTGCATCTGAATGAATGAATATTATGTGTAAAACATCCAAAATATAGCTCCATGGCTGTAAATATTTGATAACACACAACACGGTCATTTGAGGTTAATATATTTTTTAATGAAAAATATGTTTTTTTTTTATAAATGAATCATATTTGTAAACATTAATAAAATGTTGTTTCTGACTATTCAGTGATACTTTCCCTGAAGCTGCTTTGATTCATGAATCAGTAAAGCGAGTCTGATTATATGCTGATAGATTCACACACATGCATATTGGCAGCCGTCACAACCGAAACCTGTCAAAATCCATGCTCTGTCCGAAGACCCCCGGAGCACACGTTGATATTTTACTGCTTAATTAAACCCAGCACAGTTTACTGTGAGATGTGCAATGCCATTTCAATACCCAGCTGTTCTCTCGGATCAAAAACACACTGCCCTTCACAAGCCATGATGTGTACTTCACTGGTTTATGTCCTACTTCATGGGTTTAGGGTAGTTGGGAGGGGATGAGTGTTTTAGTCACAGCAGCAAAACAATGGGGTACCTCAGGGTTCGGTGCTTGGCCCTCTCTTATTCTTAATATACACAACAACTGTAATATATTCTTTAATAATATTTAATTTAATATAAGTAGCATACTCATTTAAAAATATGCTAAAGTGTTCTTCAGAAGGGAAATGCATTCATTGAAAGTTTAATAAAAACAAACAAAAAATATTCTACCTTGTAATCATTTAAAATTGAAAGTTTTAAAGTATATTTTGTTATGTTGAAATAATTGTGATTGTTGTTAGAAGTATTATGTGTAACAAAGCACACATAAAGTACTATTGGATTTATTTATGATTATAATTGTGGTATGTTATATAATATTACATTCAAGGTTACAATGTTAACAGTAAATTGCAATGGGATCAATAATGGGACCATCTTTTTTTTTCAGTGCATTTTTAAAGAAAATTATTTCCAGAAGGACTCTTTTTTGTGTACTTCTTCACGAGGATTAACTGAAAATAATTAATTTAGTAAGGGAACCAACAAAATCTAAAATTAAAGATTTAAACAATTAATCACAAATAATCACATCCAAAATAAAACATGACAACATATAAAACAATATGTACACACAGTACACACTCATACAGAATGTAAACAAAATCTTTTATTTGGGATGTGATTAATCATTAGACATGAAAGTAATATTAGGCTTGTACAAATAGATTTAAATGCTCCACATTATCCAAATATAGCAACAGGTTTAGGAATCCTCCATGCAGAGACAGTGGAGCTGACATTTAACAGAGGGATTCAGAGGTTCATAAGTTTTGTTGTAAATGTGTGTCCACCAAACACCCGCTGACAGCCTCACTACTGCCGGCCCGCTGCAGATCGACCCCTGCGGCTCAAAAAAACCTGCTTCAGTGTGAACAGGATGTGAAGTGTGCCACGGCTCGTGTGGAGTGAAACCGAGCGGAGATAAAGAGATGGAAAGTGAATGAGAGTGACAGGCTGTAATCAGCTTCTTTCTGCTGGGTAAGTGCTGACCCTGTGTTGGGGGCCAGGTCTGCTGCCCTGCGAGGGTGTGTCTGCGTGAGGACGAGGGTCAGCGCGATGCCAGTCTCTAGTCTCTCTGAATGCGTTAGATTCACTTCAGTGGTAAAATTACAAACGGCTTAACTTGCAGAAGCTGAATAAGCTGCATACAATTTTCTGACTGGCATAGAGAGCTGCAGTGCAATGCTCTTTAATATTTAATAAAAGCAAGACCCAATGAATAATAGATCACGTAATTAAAATGATTTTTTTTATCATTAATGGTACTGATGGGGAAAACCTTGGGAAACTGTTAAAGCCAAAATGCTTTATGGCAGCGGGTGATTTTGCGATGTTGAGCTTTAGTTCGACGTCTAAATTGCCGTCCTTTGGTGTCTTTCACCAGTGTGTTTGAAAGGAAAGTCTGTGTGTTTGATGGCCAAAAGAGTTTGCCTCATTCATAATGCTGTTACTGGCTCAATATCAATGTGACTTAACAGTTGCCATAACAACCAAACATGTTCAGTCAGTGAATCACTGCCTACGGTAAACAGTCAGCATTAACTTAACAATCCTAACTATTGAAAATACTCCAACAATGATGATCACAGATCATCACCAATAAATTCAGTTCAAATGCATTTGTATTGTGTTTTTCATTTTTCATAATACAATTATAATACCGAGGCAGAGCTGAAGACAGAAGAGTCTGCAGCAGCAAACAAAGTGTCATGTGTAGGAACAAAGATCTCGCGTGTAAATGCAGAATTTGTTGGGAAATGCAAATCTTCTTCTTGCCAGTGTAAAATTTCTGAGGGAAGCGCAAAACCTTGATGTGGGGCATCACAAAACTTCTGCATGCAAAAAACAGAAAGAAACACTTTTCTGGTGGCACATGCAAAGTTTATCAACTTTGGAGAAATGGAGAAATGCAAATCTTGTGTGCGAAAGCAACATTTGTTGAAGAAACGCTAAACCTCTAGCAAGTGAACGTTTTTCGAGAAAGCACAAAGCAAAAAAAATTGCATGCAAATATATATATATATATATATATTTTTTACATTTCAATTTAGTATACATTAAACCCACCAATAATGGACAATGGTGGTAGAAAAGAAGAAGGGAGGGGAAAAGTATATTTAAATGTATATTTTTCACCATCAAAAATATTAGTAGTTTTTTTTATGTATTATATATTTTTACCGCTGTCAAACTATTGATTGTGGTTAGTTGCATCGAAAAATAAAAGTGTTTAGTTTACATTGTGTACACACAGACACGGATATATGTTTACATTTTGTGTGTGTGTGTGTGTTAATACAATACAATGTAATGTAAAATACAATATATATATCATAAAACATACACCATTCTTATGTTTTATGATATAAATATATTTAATGTATAAACATGTTTTTTCTTAAATATAAACATAGCAAGTGTTTGTACTGTATGTATATGTGCACAATAAATATACACACATGTATTATGTATATGGCAGCTTTTATTTTGGATGTGATTAAGCGCGATTAATCATTCAGCAGCACTAATTCCTACATGAATTATTATATTACATTATTTCCATTTTCTCGCAAAATGCCCAATTTGGCTAGCGCTACGAACAGGACTAAGCATTTTCAACCGCTATTCTGTAATTCCTCATGGAGTCCGGACTTGAGCGCTCTCATATACCGAGAGCGATGCCTGAATTAGCTCTCGCTAATAGCAACGTTAAATGCGGCCTCGGCTGGCGTCCAAATATCAGCTTATGAGGCTACAAGCGTTCTCCGTGCAATTACAGACCGTGTGAGTGGCTTCACGAAGATTCTTCTTGCTTGTTCTTAAGACTCACTTCATACGCACTTGCATATGCTACAGAGGGAAAAGTTAATGCATTACAAGGATGACCCAGCTGCAAAAGCGTGGCTTCTTGTAGAAAGATGTAATAGAAAATCAGCTACTTAAAGATCACGACTGGAGAAAAGAAACAGAAAACGAGCGTCTTTGGATCTGACTGCAGCAGGAAAGGTTGAATCAGTGAAATGAAAGCCGAGGCTCAGCAGAGTGTGCAAATGTTTAATGTGTGTCTGTGCATAAAGCAATAAGCAGAACAAACATCCGAGCGGCAGACGCACAGGATCATGGGAGTGCATACGAATGCTGAACAAACGGCATGATTAAGAGCGCATACAGTAAGTGCTGAGGTCTTCTCTGAGGTAAAAATGTTCTTATTGCATTTCCTGTTGCATAGATTGTCTTCGTTTCGCTCATTCACAAGTGTTTTCTACAGCTACACGTGAACTAAAAGACTAAATAGATTTTGCCTCATAAAACCAATGAGAGAACAGTACGAAATGCAATTTTTAGAGTATACTTGTGCCTTTGTGGTAAGACCGAAAGGGACTGCTTTAAAGTGCATGACATTTTAGTCCTAAGATTCAAAAGCAAAAATCAATGCATGTGGTCTTTCAATAAGTGCAAGTGACAACTAGAAAACAAATTGACAATAAAGCTCAAAAATAAACCCCAAATCACCAAAAGATTTCTTACAGTACACAATGCAAATGTAAAAATATATCATCTCTTTGCATTTGGCAAAAAAATATATTGTGTGTGGAAATAAGCCAATAAAAATATGCAGCATATAATGTTACGCAGTGTAAGTTTGACGGATAAAAGTAGTGTATAAAAACACCTTCTCTCGGTTTTAAAGCTTTAAATCTTGGTGGCCTACATAGAGATCTGGATATAATAAATAACTCCTGCTAAAGTGCCTGGTTTCTGCTGATTGATGTTTGACTCATGTTGCTGATGTTTGTATTTCATCATTCAGATCCACGGCGTTCTCAAACGCACCGTCCTCTTCTTCACGCTGCTGGCGCGCAAAACTCACAAAAACCTGAAAGAGACAGAGAAACACGTCAGATGAAGAAGAAACCACTCGATCAGTCTCTTTATAGTTTATTTCTACAATGCAAAAGTTGTCTATTTCTGCTAAGACATCTTGATCTGTCTGGGATCACAATGCTTTAAATACATTAAATTTAAGTAATACAAAAAATCAATACTTCATGATCCTTTAAGAGAGGCCAATGACACATTTCACGAGTTCCAACTTCCTCTTTGGTAAACAAATACTGGAAGCATGTTTGGCGTGCTGTCCGGGAGCCCGAGCCCCACGCATGGGAGAAAAAAACCTTGGGAGAGACCTGGCCACTCAGTCTCCAGTTTAATACATGGAGGCGGTGTAAGGAGCGCTGGAGGGATACAAAGAACGAAGATGATTTCTGGTTCAGCTAGTAGAAGTTCTGAATGGCTTAGCAACCAAACTGGCTGCTAGAAAGCCATCCAGCATCGGCTCTAGAAAAATCTAATGCAATCTGACTCTCAGCTGGCAGTAGTATTGGCATGTGCTTCATGGGACAGCTCAGATGAAACACGGCAGGACCGAGCAGGAAGTGTTGGATCTTCCTCACAGAGATAAAGACTGCGCTCATGAGTTCAGTCTCTGTAGAGTGTGTGAGACTGCGGATGATATCGCAGGTAAAGTGCTGCGCTTCACGCTGACAGGACGGACCAATGATGATTTACTGCAGTATACTGTACAGTGTGTGTCTGGAGAATCACTGAAAGAGTTGCATGAAAGTCACTGAGGACAGCCGGAGTTACACATGAGACACAGAGGTGCTTAAAACGTCCCCAGGACAAAACCCTGAAAACTCATACATAAATGATGCATGGATGCGGATATCTGCAGACACCGTCTGCATACAGTAAGATACCTGTCACTACTGCGGCCTCATTTATAAAGTGTGCGATCGTATAAAATCCACGTCAGCGCACGTATTTATAAAGACTGTCTTTGATGTGGAAAAGTGCACATGCAACATTTCATAAATGAAACCCCTGATGTCCATTGTATGGAGAAATAATAGACACATTTATCAAAATGTTTGGATATTACTCTGAATCACTGAAACAAATCGTTGTTAAGACAAACCCCAAGCCATTTCATGTAGAGGTAACACTTTGCAATAACAGTACATGACTAATATCATGTACTAATACATGTCTATACATGCTGCAGGTGGCATCTATAAACAATGTTGTGCAATGAAAGCAAGTTTGATTTAGATGACCACAAATAGTTAATTAATACATTAACTAACATGCAGTAACTAACATGTAATGAAGGTGGCGTTATTAATGCAGTAAGTCATGTCGTGGTTAAGTTAGCTCTTGATTAATAGATGTCTTAACTCATCATTAGTTTATAGTCAAGTAATTGTTAATTCATGTATTAGCAAATGATAATTCATGTACTGTTATTGTAAAGTGTTTCCACCCTTTTTCGCGTTGATCTGAATGAAAATGCAAATTCATTCTTCACCAGCAGGTGCTGCTTTTAAAGTGTTGGTATAGTGGTTTTCTCCATTAACGCTGTACACGAAGCAGCACTGAGCTCACAAACACTGCTTTCTCAGACATTACAGCCATGATGAAACCAGTCGACCAATCACCGCAGATTAGTGTCGTTTAGAGCAGGGGTTTAGAGAAACTAATAGTTGAATGAATTGTTTAAGAGTCGTTGAGCAAATATGGTAAAAATAAAATGAAAGTGTTTTTTACCCTTGCATGCATGTCCCAACCAATTAAATCTGGCTTGTTCTGCTCTGTTAACCCTATGGGGTTTATAAATGCTGCTCTTCTTGCTCATTCATGACAGGCTTCATGGATGGACAGGGAGTTTTTTGCACAGAACAGAATCGAACCACAAAACCAAACCTTATGCTAATTATCTATGATTTTGACGATAGGTGTCCTGACAGAACACATAACAGGAGAACTTGAAGTATTCCAGCTGCTTTGAGTAAAGTCCACCTGTAGAATCCTCACATGTGATATAGACTAGGGCAGTGCAATTAATCGCAATCGCAAAAAAATCGCAATTTAAGCACATGCAATTTCTAAATTGAATGAGGCTGCAATTTTATTTATTTCTTTTATTTAGTTTTTAATTCAGAACTTTTTATTCAGAAACGGCACAAAGAAATTACCGACGCAATTACCTACTGTATCATATGTGCACAGATATGATGCATGCGCACATTGTCAGTAAATGTTTTTTCTATTATTGTGAAATGTTTTGTTATGCACTTCTTATGCAATGAATACATTTAGAATGTATGAATAAAGCTTGTTTGAAAAAGCAAAAACAGTAGCCAAAATCGCGAAATAAAATCGCTATCGCAATATTAGTTAAAAAAAATCGCAATATGATTATTATGTCCATATTGCACAGCCCTAATACAGACTATACTAACCAGGACAACTTCTTCATGTTTACAGATGTGACGTAATGACAGACCCAAGCTCGAAATTCCAATGAAATCTAATTAGAAAACAGTATTATAAGCTAACCGTTGTGAACCAGGCTGAGGTAAGGAGATAGTTTTGAACTCTGGCTTATTATGTACTTGATCAAAATGCGATTTCAGATTATTCTTTAAAAAAAAAAAAAAAGGTTAAGGACTGCAGCTTTAAGTCTTCTTTTAAGTTACATTGTTACTAGTGTAAAGCCGCCTTTCCACTGCACACGACTTTCGGACACGACTGTCGGAATTCGCCCTCTAGTGGGAGTCGCACCGAATTGTATTTTTGGTCGCACGGTTCAACACGGGAGAGAAGCTCATTCTTGTGTTAAGGCGCATCTGT
>JAUCNO010001113.1:739244-755138 GCA_032353835.1 Enteromius viviparus | reverse complement strand
AAATTACATTTTAAAATATATTCACACAGAAAACACTTATTTTAAATTGAAATAATATTTCACAATATTACATTTTTTTCTGGATTTTTAATCTAATAAATGCAGCCTTGAAGAGCAGAAGAAACATCTTTAAAAATCATTAAATATCTTACTGTTCTAGATCTTTTGAACAGTAGTGTGTATATATAAAGAGTTTGGTTCCAAAATGCAATAAACGTCTTAAAAAAATAAAGTTTCCGCCAAAATCAACAGTGTATCTGGTCAGTATTAAAAGGCTGATTTTTAATTTTTCAAAAGATGCGGTATCTGACGTGTTATTCTGTCATGTTTTTTTCTAAACCGTCTAAATAAATCTCTTTATTTCACAGATTTTTTTACAGGTTAATTTCAGTGTTTTGTGTATTTATAAAATAGAAAGTATTATTTAATTGTGTAATGTAGTAAGTATTATATAAAATAAATATAGATTTAATTTCGGCAACTCGTTTGAATGTGACACTACTATCTTCAAATTCAATAGTCTGAGGTCAGTTACACCTGCCACCCTGTCTCTTTAGCTATTGGTAAAAATGCCATTCCAAATTCAACTTGCTTTCTCCTTTAAAACAAACAAAACAAATACAGTCCGTTGCATAGAAAAGAGTGTTTTAGACATTTTGATTAATATGGTTTTTGTATGCTCAGACAGAACTCATGCAACAAATTCTGACCAAATGTTTGAGTGAATAGTGTTTAGTGGGATATCCTCTTCCCCACCATCTCAGATTCTCTGTGGAAGCCATCTATCTCTGATATCTGCGATTCCATTATAACAGCTTCCATGTGGTCAGATAGTTGAAATAGCTCTGAGAAATTCCCTCTTTGCTCCTAATTCGGCTGATTTCAGATGTGCAGCTGGGATCCGGCAGTGGGAGTCATTTCCGTGTCAAACATATGTTGATTTTAAATCCAGACCCTCTGTGATGCTCAGGTTTGGATATCTCTGTCTGTCACCCTTCAGAGATTTTAGATGTATATCTATATATGTTTAGCTATACACACACAATGATTCTTTCAATGGTTTTTGCATCTGTTCAGAGAGAGAGAGTCTTCCCATCATTCAGCTGTAGATCGGAACGGCTCTGACCTTTCGTTAGTACAGTTCACAGCATGTGACTGCAGAGTGTGAGATTATTCTATAATGATTCAGCTGATTCACAAAATGCAAATGAAAACGTTTTGCACTAGGCAGTATAAGCTTAAAAAATACATTTATTTCCAAAGGAGCCACAATATATTTCTACAATATAGAAATATAAAAAGCCACATGAGATATTCAAGAGACATTTGTTCAAAATGTCATACTGTATACTTGAAACTATGAAAGCGTGTTTCTGACGCTGAATAAAAAATTAAAAAAAGATTATTATCTCATAATTCAGACTTATCTTCTTGGAATTGTGTAAAAAAATAATTATTTGAAAAATAATTTTTATAAATAAATTATAAAAAGTTGAAAGTCAAAGGAGATGAGATTAAAAAAAAACTTGGTAAATGTAAAGCTTTCATATTCATATGAGGTATATTCAAAATTCATATACATTGAGATCCAAAATAGACACAAAAGTCATATACGAATATATTAAGGCAAGGTAAGTTTATTTATATATGCACATTTCATACACAGTGGTAATTCAAAGTGCTTTACATAGGAGTAGAATAATCATAAAAGCAATAACAAAACAAAGAAGACAATAGAACAATTATAAAAACAATGATCACAACATAAAAAAGGCACAAATGCCTTGATTGACTAAAATGACTTTAAAATGATTTAAAATAGGTTTAAGACAGTTAAAAACAGAAAGCAATCAGTTCGGAGGAAGCACAGTGCTCATTCAGTAAATGCACAGTTAAACAGCTATTAAGTCATTATTAAGTTGAAAGTATGACGAAAGTCATAATTGTGATAGATAAAGTAATATGCATGGCATAATCCAACATTTTATAATGAAATCATAATAATGAGAAAAAGTGAAACTTGACCGAAACTATTTAACTTTTCATACAGAATTAATATTTTCTTGGAATTGTGAGAAATAAACTCGCATTTTCGAGATATAAAGTCAGAGTTGTGAGATATAAAATGTTCAATTCTGAGAACATATTAGTCTTTTTTTCCATTAAAATTTGATTTATAACTCTCAAAAACAGTCCATTTTTTCTCTCTCCTCCAAGTCGTCGAGCAAGTTTTATGTAAAAACCATAAAGCAGTATTTAGGAAAAAAAATAAATCTTGTCATCTTGTGTTTGAGATACATTTAAATTAGTCACATTCGCAAAATGTTTGTCTGTAGTAACTATTGGTCAGTAGTGTAGCTATAATACACCACTTTCAAGCAGATCGCATGGATTGCTATTGAAATGACTGGACTATGTTCACAGAAAAGCATACATTTACACTAAACACACCTAAAAATGCACACAATTAGGAAGGTTCTTCAAGTAATGCTAATAACTAAACGCTATTAAGTAATCAAATCCTTCAAACTAAAACCGCACAAGCCTGAAGATTCACATGAGAAGACCGGTCCACAGAGCTCATCTGAAGTTCAAAGCT
This sequence comes from Enteromius viviparus, assembly GCA_032353835.1. Taxonomy (NCBI): domain Eukaryota; kingdom Metazoa; phylum Chordata; class Actinopteri; order Cypriniformes; family Cyprinidae; genus Enteromius; species Enteromius viviparus. The sequence goes on along the minus strand of JAUCNO010001113.1, from coordinate 752,539 downwards.
GTGTATTTAGTGCGCTGTGCTTTCACTGAAGTGTTGTGAGTTGGATCGAGGGGACTGTTCTGCTGGTACTCATCCATACAGACGAGTGCCGGATGAAAGAGTTGGGTTGCTCTCGAGGCCTGTTAAACAGCAGCAGGTGTTTGTCCTCCAGCTTTGCTAACAGTCGTCCATTTCTGCTCAATCAATCAGTGACTAGATCAGTCCATCATAGCAGTCAGATCTACGAGTAAACCCTCACCTTATAGATCAAAGTAATGTTGGATTCTCAAAGCCATCTGAACATAACTCACACTCCACCATCAAACATACAGCCGCTTGGCTCTGATTTATACCGACAGCAGTCAAAGCAAATGAACATTAGTCATTCCATAAAATGTGTTCTAGATAATGAACAAAATTTAAAGGTGCCCTTTAAAAAGCTGAACCCCCCAAAAAAAAGAATAGTACTTGATAAATCTGTTTGAAATGACGCTTCTGCATTAGGCAAGCTATTTTACGCTACGTAAGGTTGCCCATCTCTAAGGAGCTAAATAAAGCTCACTTTATTTCAGTAACATCTTATTAACAGACATGTTTTAGTTGTGCAATAAATTAAACATAATTACGTGACTAATATGCCTGTGAATTAGGTATTTCTAAAGTGCGTGTGTGTGCATGTACATGATGCTCTTAAAATATTCTCATTATAAAAATCTATTTTGAATACATGCTAATAAATAAACAAAAAACAGCAGAGTTTCACACCATCTAGCTTGGCATGGAATCATATTCCTTCCAGAGGCAGACAAAAACATGTTTCAGAGAATTTCTGATTATGAGGCTAAGATTAAGTTTTGGCAGGCTCAGGCCTTGACATAAAAAAAATTAATTGATATAAAAAGTAATAATTATGGCATAAAAAGTTGAAAGTCAAAGGAGATGAGATAAAAAAAAGATACTTTAGTAAATGTAAAGCTTCATATGAGGTATATTCAAAATTCATATACGTTGAGATCCAAAATAGACACAAAAGTCATATACGAATATATTAAGTCGAAAGTATGACGTAAGCCATAATTATGATGGAAAAAGTAATATGCATGGCATAATCCAACATTTGGCAAAATCATAATAATGAGAAAAAGTGAAACTTGACAAAAACAATTGAACTTGCAGAGGTAATATATAGGGTCATTATTATGAGATTAAATTTGTGACACTTGAAATTATGAATTGTGTCTCACAAGTCATGTGACCCATTTCATAATTAGTACAGTATGTCATTATTTAAACTTTCTATATTATTTTATTATTTCTTATTGAGTATTGACCCTTTTTATATATACTTATTACTTCAATATTGTATATTGTATTGCCTTCTTGTTATATGTATAATTTTATTTATTTAAATTTTTACTTTTTAATTTTTGTACTTGCATTTTTAACACTCTCTTTGTATTTAAATGTTTATCTGCTATCCAGCATGGGTTTGAGAGTAACGTAATTTCAATTCTCTGTATGTCCCCTACATGTGGCAGAATTGACAATAAAGTTGACTTTGACTTATGGTATGTGGCAGAAATAGACTTCCATATGTAGGTGGGAAGGAAAAATACAAATAAATAAATTTGGTATGATAATATGCAGACCTGTGACGTGTATTTTCTCAAATGTTTTTTTTTTTTTTTAATATTGTAGTGTTTATTGTAATGTATTACTGTATTTATAGTGGCAATACCAACTATTAGCCAGCTAACCGTTTATAACAGTTTAATAACAGTATAATAACAGCTATTTGGTTCAAGGGTGTGCATGAGAGCATGATAAACAACAGTCCTATTTATCTGCAGTGTGAACATGGCCTCTGTGCAGACCAAGAGCGCTGTCATATCGGCCAGTGAGCCTCTTGATTGTGTGATTGAGAGTCTCTTTGTCTTTTTGCTGCAGAATGCTGCTCGTATCGTGCGGGCTCTGTTTGAGATCGCTCTGAGGAAGCGCTGGCCGGCCATGACCTACCGTCTGCTGAACCTGTGTAAAGTGATAGACAAGCGTCTGTGGGGCTGGGCCCACCCGCTGCGACAGTTCAGTGCTCTGCCCCCTTCAGTGCTGTCCAGAATGGAGGAGAGGAACCTCACTGTGGACAAACTAAGAGACATGGGCAAAGATGAGATCGGTTGGTAGTTTCAGACTTCAATGTAGGCATTAAAGGTCAAATATTCAAATTGTCTGCTTCATTGTGTGTGTGTGTGCAGGTCACATGTTGCATCACGTGAACATTGGGCTGAAGGTGAAGCAGTGTGTTCATCAGATACCCGCCATCCTGATGGAGTCCAGCATTCAACCAATCACACGCACTGTCCTGCGCGTTCGCCTCAGCATCACCCCAGACTTCAGGTGGAATGACCAGGTAACCATGGCAACCATACCCAGGGCTTTGCATGCTGCTGTTAGTCTTCGGGAATATCTGGATTTTCCATTCCGTGGACAAGGAGATCCCAAACTTTAATGTATATTTTGCCAAAGACATAATAATTGAATAGCGGAAAATTAATCTCAGTAACTGATTTGTTGTAGCATTACTCTGATAGAATGTAAGAAATTCTGAGATGCTAAATCAAGATCGTGATATAAAAATGTTGAAATAATAACATCTTTTGAGATAAGTCAAAATTATTACAAGCAAATAGTGGAGATCCAGAAGTCATAAATAAAGAAAGTCATTATAAAAACATTAAAAAGTCAAAACTGACTCCTTAACTCCAAAAAAATTTGCTTCTGTGAATTACCTTTCCTAAAATTGTGATATAAACCTAAATTATCATGTCATTTAGTACAGTTTCTAAATTTAATTAAAAGAAATAAAAACAATTAAAAGCATGTTTTGGTGAAATAGAACGATGGGGCTTTTGGGAATTAAGAGATGGTAATGCTTATTTGTGACATATATTTGTAGTGAGCACATTATGCTTAATTGCACATAACCTCACCGTAGCACACACACACACACACACACACACACACACACAGCAGGTTAGGCAGGAGGTGCTGAAGGAGTCATTGATTTGTTCCTCTCCTCCCCTGCGTTTAAGAGCACAAAGGCTTGAATACGCCCAGATCTGTTGCTATTGTTCTCTTGAGGGCCAGTGCTGTGATGGGCCACAGATGGGCCGCTCTGTGCCCAGTGCTCCTGTGTGACCATAACTCGTCCAGCGTGACACCCAACAGCTGGATGACCATCAGCCAACACTAATCACCCGCCAACATGCTCTGAGCATGACCTGCGCTCTGCCTCATGAATACCTCATTAACATTACCGTAATCCACTCAGCAGGTCATGTATATAAATATAATACATAAAACATACAGTAAACCAGCAACCAAAACATTTGGGTTCAGTAAGTTTTTTTTTTTTGAGGGGGTTGGGTGTTGAAGAAATATTTCAATATTCAACCGGGAAATGTGAAATTGATTTAATTAGCTTATTAATAGTTAGTAAGGTAGTTTAGGTTTTGTTTGGATTAGGGATACATAGAACATGATTATGTAGAATAAATGCTTTATAAGTACTAATAAACTGCCAATATGTTAATAATAGGCATGCTAATATACCTTCATATACCCCTGTTTGATACATTTAATATATATATACACACACAAAATAATTCACACTATTACAGTATTCATTTCATTAGGATTTGAATATTTATAAAGTACATGCTACATAAATTGATAGTTTTGCTTATAGTTATTTAATCATTTAATAGCATTTTGGAATAATAAATGTAAATATGTGATGTAAATGAACACAATGTTGAAGCAGCACTGTCTCTCTGTCAAACACACAGATGTCTCTTTTGGCTTAATGTATTCGTTTATTACAGTTCAGTTAGCTGTGGCAATTGTATCTTTGCTCTTGATTAGATTGATGTGTTTGTAAATGTGTTCAGTGCATGCTGAAAAATGCACTAAATATGCTGTTCACCAGCAGGCTTTAATTCAGATCTGTAATGTGAATAAAGCTGTGATTCAGATTCAGATCAAAGGAAGATTTACTCAAACCATGAGCAAAGCGAAATGCTTTCTGGTCATTCAGATGCTTTAATACGAGCTGCCTGACAATGCGTATATCACTCACTTTAATGTAAACCAGGCTACAACTCAACAGACTATAAAGATTTCACTCACTTTAGTGCTAAATACAAGCCATCTAATACTGCAGAGCTCTATATCAGCAGATCTCTGTATGCTTTCTACAGGGCTGAGATAACCATTAGCAAGACTTTTTATTTATTAATTTAGTTGTTTTTGTATTTTGTATCAAACCAGTGATACTAAAAGTATTTTGTAAAGTGTTTTTTTTTGTGTAATAAGAATGATATATTTCTCATTTTGGTGTCTATAATGTAAGTTTGGTCATGTGGTTTCCGTGGAAACAGTAGTTTGCACTTTCGTGAAGGTTTTTTGTTACTGTGAACTTCTAAATGGACATCTGTTTGGAAAAATCAATGCATGTTGTTTTTTTTGTTTTTTTTATACTTTCTTTGTATCACTTTTATGACGCCTCACATCTGGTCCTGCTCAGGTCCATGGCTCGGTGGGAGAGCCCTGGTGGTTATGGGTGGAGGATCCCATCAACAACCACATCTACCACTCTGAGTACTTCCTTCTGCATAAGAAACAGGTAGAGATACATGTACATCTGCTGACATGAGCTAATCCAAATCTAGGAACCCTACTAGCAACGTTCACGTTTAAATGTTGAATCTGTTTTGTTATTGCTTATTGTAAAAGTTTTGATGTATTTCCACTAAAAAAATGAATGAATTAATTAAATTGCTAAAAATAAAACAGAAAATAATGATAATAATAATTGGTTTATATTAATAAAGGCTACGTTATACAAACCATGGTCAAATTTGTGGAAAATCCTCTTTTGTTATTTTGTAGAGCATGTTGTTCCTGAAGACCGCACAATGTCATTCAGTGAGCCAGAAATGTGAAATGCATTGCGGTGTGCGTTTCTAATCATATATTCTCTCTGGTACTGTCAGGTTGTCAGTGGAGAGCCCCAGCAGGTTGTCTTCACTATACCCATCTTTGAGCCCATGCCTTCTCAGTATTACATCCGAGCCGTGTCTGACCGCTGGCTGGGCTCTGAAGCTGTGTGTATCATCAACTTCCAGCATCTCATCCTGCCAGAAAGACACCCGCCACACACAGGTGCGTCCCAAATATACACAGCCATGTTTCAAGCTGTGAGCAACTTCTCATGATTAGTTTACTTGTTATAGTTGACATTAGTATTATAATTTTTGATTAAAATGTTATGTGTCATAAAATAATTGTTTTTGTTTTTATAGTTAATTTAGTTGTATGTGTGTCGTCTGTGTTTTACTTTAAAATATTTTTGATCATACATTATGGTGAAGTATTAAATGTTGTCTTGGCAAATAGCTTTTCTTTTTCTTTCTTTTTTTTTTTTTTAAAAAGACTTTTTGCCCTGTGACAGTAGAATTTCTTTGCAATCTTAGAACTGTTTTTAGATGGCAAAATCATGCAGTGTGCTCCAGAATGTAGATTTTTTCACAGTTTGGCAGACGAATGTTAAAAATCCAATAGTGCTCCTTAATAAGTCACAGCACAAGCAATGCAGGACAGTTATGTGTTCCAGTTATTGCCTTTTTAAAAATTAAGATACCCTTTAAAACTGAAGGTTCTTTATTGGCATCTATGGGTGAAGAATCGATCCACCTTTTTCCTGAAAGTGATGGGTGAGGCTTCTGGTTCTTTAGACGCTATAGGTAAATAAACAATTAGCAGTAAGCGGTAAAAGTGTATGAGTGAGTATATTAGTGTTGCTTGCTTTGCAAGAAAAAGACAAAACTCAAATGTGCATTTTTATAAAGAAATATTGAAAATGTTCTTTAATAGATGACCATGTTCATTTGCTTCATTCCAGAGCTGTTGGATCTTCAACCATTGCCTGTGACTGCATTGGGAAACCGGGAGTTTGAGAGTCTATACAAGTTCACACACTTTAATCCCATTCAAACGCAGATCTTCCATACACTCTACCATACAGACACCAACGTCCTGCTGGGGGCCCCCACCGGCTCCGGCAAAACCATCGCTGCAGAGATGGCCATCTTCAGGGTCTTCAATGAGTACCCCACCTCCAAGGTCTGAACCGCTACCATCTGTTAGCATTTAGTTTTATCTCTTATGAGACGATTTAACAAGCATGTGTGTCTGTGAGCAGGTGGTCTACATCGCTCCTCTCAAAGCTCTGGTCAGAGAGAGGATTGAGGACTGGAAGATCAGAATAGAAGAGAAACTTGGGAGGAAGTGAGAGTGTTTCTAGATTCTTCCGGCAAATATGTATCTGTTATTATACCCTGACCTTCATTTGCTCATTATCATACTGTCTCTCTTCTAGGGTGGTTGAGTTAACTGGTGACGTTACTCCAGACATGCGAGCCATCGCGCAGGCCGACCTGATCGTCACCACTCCCGAGAAATGGGATGGAGTCAGCCGCAGCTGGCAGAACCGCAGCTATGTGCAGAAAGTTGCTATTCTCATCATAGATGAGATCCATCTTCTAGGTTAGAGGGCAAAGTTCTTTTTTTGTCTTTCACTTGGAGTAAAAAATAGTTTAACATGTGGTAGTATACTGTCAGTGAATGTCCACACCACCTGTGCTGTCTATTTCCCTCTAAATAATAAAATAAACATCAATAGAATGACAGCAGACAACACAAGAATTAAGAAAGCAATTATTCAGCACTCCAGTCATGTCACAGACGTTTATTTAGCACTTTATACAATAGATCCTTTAAAGCAAGCATATTTGCCTTTTTTTAGGAAGAATTTTATCTGCAAAAATGTCTATGTTTGAAGCATTGCTCATACACAAGCCACTTTAATTTCAAGTGACCAACTTTGACATCAAATTTCGTCCTCAAATGAATGAAATTCACCTGCACAATTTGTGTCAGTCTTGTATCAGTTACAGTAGGTCCTTAAAGGGACAGTTCAGCCAAAAATGAATATGCTGTCATTAATTATTCATCCTCATGTCGTTGCAAACCTGGAAGACATCCGTTCTTCTTTGCAGAACACATTAAAATAACTTTGATTAAATCTGAGACCCTCCATAGCCAGCAAAGATCCTAAAAACAATTCATGTCACATTAGTAGTTCAAGCGACGTGAATACTGTTTGTGCTCAAGAAAAAAACTAAAAGTTTATTCGACAATTTGTCTTCTCTGAGTCACCCTATAGTCCCGTTATGGAGAGTATCGCATACATAAACAGCAGCACCATACACCAGTACGTTGTTTACATTGTTTATTCTTTGATTAGATATTTTATACTCTCCAAAATCCTATGTTAGGGTCATGTGGAGGAGACGAGTTGTTAAATAAAGTCCTTATTTTTGGTTTCTTTGCTCACAGGATGAACCACTGATATCACATGGATATCATGTTGCTTGATTGTGTTAAGATCCCTGCTGTCTATGGGAGGGTCAGAGAGCTCTCGGATCAGAAATATCTGTTTTCCGAAGATGAACGAATGTCTTACAGGATTGGAACGACATAAGGGTTTAGTAATCAATGACAGAAAACTGGGTAAACTATCCCTCTAAAGAGTTCACCGTGCATGGCCTTATGTGGACATCATCTACTAAATTCAATAATGCATCTAACAAAATTTGTTCTTTTTTTTGTAAGAATTGGCTTTTCCCCTTCTGTTCTAGCTTGACAGTGCCACTGTGCACAAAGCAATGTCTACATAGAAACGGTTTATTATGTCTGGTGCAGGAGCTTGATTGGCCTTCACAAAATCCAAAGTTAAAATTCTTTTGAACACGTTTGCTTATGCCAGGTCCTATTGCGTAACATTATAGATGCTCTTCTATTTGAATGCGAGCAGATTCCAGCAGCCATGTTTCAACATCACATGGTAAACTTTCCCAGAGGAGTGGAAGCTATTATACCGCATCAAAGGGTCAAACAAACCCGTTGTTAATGCCTGTGGTTTCGAAATTAAATCTTCAACAAGCACGTGAGTCTAGAGTTCAGGTGTCCACATATGTTTGCCTGTGTAGTATAGCTGCTAGCAATGCATTAATGTCAAGAACCTTGATATAAACGAATTAGACCGCTTCAGTCCTTCTTGAAAACACAAGTCCTGAACCATGTGTAACAGTGATAATGCCCCTTTACTTGACTGATTCATCCTTTAGCCTTTTCTTCTTTAGGAATGAATATAGTTTTATATCAAATTCACCAGACAATGAGTATTGTTGTTTGATTATCTTGTCAAGACCTACTGTACTGTATGTTAGAGCTTGCAGTGAGAATTCTTCTTTTTTTTTTTTTTCACAATGTTTCTTGTGTTTGTGTTCTGTTGACAAATTTGCTTTAGTAAGTGAATCTGGCACACCTCTACATCATGAACTTCAACATTGTATGATGCATAACACTGCGTTAAGCATCGTTTACCATTACTTAAACTAGTTAGCTGGTTACCAAGACATATGCAAGGTTGTTACACAACATAACGTACACAAATACGTATATTGAACGATCGCTAGAAAACACCGTCATCAATTATTAATCATACTTACAGGAAGAAGTTCAGAGGAGCAAGCCAGTCCAAATAAACTGGGCACTGATCCATCTTTTAAGACCAAGTGTTTAGTGAATATCGCGTTGTACTCCAAGATTGGAAAAGCAGTCATCAGTAAAATGACGTGAACACAACACAAGATTGTACTGCTGAAGTGTTGTTGAAAAAATGAATGTTTGAATGAATTTGAGAAGGGCATATAAAACAAATTTACTCTCACCGGATACATTGGCTTCTTGGCATGATGTAATTTTACTGTTTGTGGGCGGGGCTAGTTGTTCGGGATGTAGTACGTTGGCGGACATTATAACATAAAAAAAGATTTGATTTGCTGACGACTCGTTTATGCGAATGTGAGCCGACTCTTTTTTTCTGATAGACAATAACTTTATTTATCTTGCACTGTCGGCGTCACAACTTTGCAGATAGTTTATGTTCACACACAGCTACATGACACACTGCATGAAAGATCATATTTGAAAAGGCATAATAGGGGCACTTTAAGTAAATTCTGTAAAAAGTAGTTTCTCAGTCCCTGCGGAGAAAAAAACAACAATGCAACCTTTGTTCTATTGTTTTCTGTTCTATAGAGTTTCTGTGATGGCATCAGTTTTTTTTTGTTTTTTTCAGCAGTGTAATGATACTCATACACCCCTTCTTATTCTGTTACTTCTATCTTATTTAGTTTTATTACTATCTGCATTAAAGAGTCTGTAATACAACCTCTATTGTACGTAACACTATATAAATAAATTCTCTTTGACTTCACAGGTGAGGACAGAGGGCCGGTTCTAGAGGTCATTGTGTCCAGAACCAACTTTATCTCATCGCACACCTCAAAACAAGTGCGAATCGTGGGACTGTCTACTGCTCTGGCTAATGCACGGGATCTAGCTGACTGGCTGGGCATCAGACAGGTTAGAAACCCAAAACCTGCGTCTATTAGCTACACCACATCCCTATCTATTACATTTGACGAAAGACGTGATATTCAGATGGCTTTTGGAATCCATCCATAGACTGTTATAAATAGGCAAATTAATACTTTCAGGATCAGTGCTTCTTTCTCTTCTCAGGTTTGAGGTGATTCACGGCAGTTCGAATCAAGCCAAAAATAAATAAATATTGGCCCTGAAATGATATATTTAATGTCGAATGTAATTGATGGGTCTTGTTTCAGTGAAATCATGCTCGACTTGCACCCATAATGATTAGGGATGTAGTCAAATAAGGATATTATCTGTAACACTGTACTGACGGTACCATCATTTTCATCCTGTTTCCATTACAGATAGCCGACCGAACATTCCTGTTGCTCATTCTGCGTATAAATGCATATGTGCAAGCACATATGAGCGCTAAGGTCTATAAATAAGCAGCACCCCTCTCCCAGCGTGTAGCAGCATGTTGGCGCTGTGGCCGCATCAGGACAGACAGCAGTGGTTATGTAAACGTTGTTTTACTATTGCTGAAATGTCACCCTGCTAGACAGACGGGAAAGGAAGGGCTGGGGGTCTCCATAAATCTGACGTGTGCTGTTTGGACTGAGGCGCGTCTCTAGCTGCCCAATCCATTATCCAGCCCTTTAAATATGTGCGCACACGCACCCAGGCCCGGGCCACTTGTGTGAGAGCGCAGTTGTGGGACAGGGGACAATGACAGGCTGTAATTACCCCCAGATGGGCCACTCTGTCAGGCACACAGCCAGCTGGGCACTCCATCTCTCGCTTTATTACTGTCTTTCTTTGCGTCTTCTCACTTTCTGGGTTTTGTGGCCCCGTCTTTATTCGTTTCTGTCTGTGTCTCTTTCAGGTGGGACTGTTTAATTTCCGGCCCTCAGTTCGCCCAGTGCCATTGGAGGTTCACATCCAGGGCTTTCCGGGGCAGCATTATTGCCCTCGTATGGCCAGCATGAACAAACCTGTTTTCCAAGGTACAAGAAGTAGTAACACATTAAAGGAAATGATCATGCACACATGCAAATTCTATAATGGTGCACTCTTCTTGAGTGTGACCCAAATGTAATCATTTGCACTGAAATCTATTTGAATATTCACAAGCATGAAAAAGAGTAGAAGAAATTGTGACGCTCATTATGATATGATAGATAAATGCTATAAAAGTCAGTGGAGCCAACAACGGTTATGCATTCTTCAAAAATATGTTTTTTGTGAGTGTGTTCAACAGAAGAAATAAATTCATACAGGTTGAGTATGACTGATTTAAGGTTGACTAAATGGTAGCAAAATGTAAATGTTGGGGATGAACTACAGTATCCCTCTAAGATGAAAAAATACAGATTATCATCACTCTAGAATAGATTTGTTTTGCTGATTGTGATGATGCCTTTCCACATTTTACCACAGTGTTTTATTTTTGAAAAATGTAATGTACACATGTAAAACTAAAGCATTAAATGCATTAAACTTTTCTTTTTTTCTTGATTTGTTATTGGTTTATTTTTCATCATTGTCACATTTGATATGCTTTTGGAACACATCCTTGGCAAACAGTTTTTTTGTCCTTCCCATTGAAGTACAGTAAATGAGAGCTGAAATTGTATTCATACGTAATAGATGATGCCCCAGGTATGTAACCATGAACTGGCCTCCAGATGAACTGATTTGCCTTAAAGCAACTTTAAACAAATTACAAATTATTCTTATTGTCTTACTATACTGACTAGCAGTTTTTTATATTTTAACTTTTGTTTTATTGTTGGTTTTTCATGTATTTCAATTTGCTAAATTCTAATTTGGATTGAGATCTTACATTCTGTTTTTCCCACTGTCCTGCAGCCATCCGCACGCATTCTCCTGCCAAACCGGTCCTCATATTTGTGTCATCGCGCCGGCAGACACGGCTCACGGCTCTGGACCTCATTGCATTTCTGGCTACAGAAGACGACCCCAAACAGTGGCTCCACCAGGACGAGAGAGAGGTCAGAAGTCATGCAAAATATAGAATAAAAAAAATTCTCTAATGGTCTGAATGACACTGAAAGGGTCACCGCTTGGATGAGGACAGAAGTAAACAATGCAGAAACGTATTGCAACACATTACTTTCTTGAGAAATTAGTAGCATATTTTACCATAAGAGCTTCATAATTTTGATAATAAGTTATTATTATTATTTTCATTTGCACCAAACTCTATCTAATAAAATTTTTGCTAGGATCACAAGTTTTCTGAAGATTGATGTAAGTTAAAGTACATGATAGTTTTTGTGATAATATCAAATCATGCAGAATAACATTATCATAAGCTTTAATATATATACAGTGGGGACAGAAAGTATTCAGACCCTCTTACATTTTTCACTCTTTCTTATATTGCAGCCATTTGCTAAAATCATGTAAGTTTTTTTTTGCCTCATTAATGTACACACAGCACCACATATTGACAAAAATAAACAGAATTGTTGACATTTCTGCAGATTTATTAAAAAAGAAAAACTGAAATATCACATGCTCCTAAGTATTCAGACCCTTTGCTGTGACACTCATGTATTTAACTCAGGTGTGCAAGCATGTTAAATGAATGAGACCCAATGTCTTGTTTTCAGAAAAAAACATGTCAAAATTAAGTAAGTTGAAATTTGTCAATTTGGTAAGCAAAATAATCTTGTTTGCTGTTTGAAATAAGATTATTCTTCTTACCCCATTAACAGATTTCACCAGAATTTTTTCATATTTTGGGAGTGAAACAAGACCAAAAAAAATGCAAAAATGAACAAATTTTAGCAAACGGCTGCAATATAACAAAAAATGGAAAAATTTAAGTGGGTCTGAATACTTTCCGTAGCTACTGTATACATGACTCATTCTATAATTGCGGGTACATTTGGTGTCACTGTCAACTCTGTTGCCTAGGTAGACTTACAGTGCAGACAATAGTATAACAGAATTTGTATTAATTGTTTTTCCAAAAACTCCACTTGATTTCAAAAATGCTAAGAACACCTGACACTAATGAAAACATGATTTAAAGAGCTTTAAATAACCCAATGTGAGATCAGTAATAAATTCAATTTTTCTTTTGATATTAGATAACAGAGTTGACGCTTTAAAAATAACTCTTGGTATAAGAAGTTTTTAGATTCAAATATTTTCTCAGAGAAAGCGCAGATACTTTTGAGTGATTAAGATTTGATCAGTGAGTGAAAGTCAAGTCAAGTCATTTTTATTTATATAGCACTTTTAACAATACAGATTATAGCAAAGCACTGAACACTATCAAGTAGGTAAACAGAGTGATGGTAATGTATAATGACGAGATTAAACTATTTATTTATGAAATGCAAAGACGATCTCTGTTATCAAGACCAAAGCCCCATCCATGAGAGAATGGGGGAAAAAACCTTGGGAGAACCAGGCTTAGTTGGGGCCAGTTCTCCTCTGGCTGGACGCCCAGCACCTAATTTCCAGTTAAATTTTAAACACATGTCAGATTGTGTAAAGGACTTATAGTGTGTGTGTGTGTGTGTTTATGTGCATCTGGATCCGGTGATCTGTCCACAGAGCTCATCTAGGTGTTCTGGTCTCAGATAAAGATGATCTCTGTGTGCTGATACACCATCTGATCTGGATACGGACTGAGGAACAGAGTAAGAGAGAGACAGACTAATATTAGCGTAGAGGCCATTCTTTTTATGATGTAACGAGTACATCATGTGTTAAGGGGA
>JAUCNO010001113.1:705920-718645 GCA_032353835.1 Enteromius viviparus | reverse complement strand
CGGGACGAAGGAAAATAGTAGGAAAACAGAGTGATGGTAATGTATAATGACGAGAATAAACTTTATCAAATGCAGAGATGATCTCTGTAGTCGGGACGACGATAATAACTAGAAATCAGGTGACCCCAACTAAGCAAGCCAGAGGCGACAGTGGCAAGGAACCAAAACCCCATCCATGAGAAAATGGGGGGGAAAAAACCTTAGGAGAACCAGGCTTAGTTGGGTCAATTTCTCCTCTTGTCGGACGCCCGGCACCTAATTTCTAGTTCAATTTAAACATGTGATAATTGTGTAAAGAATTATAGTGTGTATGGGACAGGGTGGACTGGGGAGCTGGATCGTCCGGCGACCTGCTGGTAGAGACAGAGTCATGGGTTATAAAAGCAAGCAAGCAAAACAATATGAACTAAATGTGGGGAACAATGGGATAGAAGAGGTAAGGGGATGGGGATGCCTCTAACAGAGGCAGGGGTGGGAATGGGAGTGCCTCTAAAGGAGGTGGGGGTGGGAACGGGAGTGCCTCTAACGGAGGCGTGGGTTATTATACATGTACTGACAAATTGTACAGTTGGTTAAATAAATCGATGGCTAAATAAATCAATGACCCAAAAGGGGTGAATGGGTATGTCAAATACGTTACGTGACCGTTACGTGACCGCGACTTGCGTATGACGTCATCTGGGGGCGCCAACCAGTTGCTGCTTTGTTGTTTGCGATTGGGAAGTTACAACGCTGGGCTTTTGATTCTGCATCCGGGCAGAGGAGAATGAAGGAAGAAGCCGGCATGTGGTGAGTAGCGTGGGTTTTTTTCTGTGGGTTTGCTTTGGCGGATGGAGAGTGAAAAGAGATCTGAGGGCGCGCGAGCCGCGGACTTCCGTGGGAATTCAGGCAGACTGGCTGAAGGCTGGCTGGGGCTAGGAGAGTGGCTAAATCCTCTTTGATTGAGCTCAGACAAGCAATTGGTATTTTAGGCAGCTTGTCTGGCGGCCAGATCGTGCACAAAAGCCGTGGTTGAAGCGAGATTGAGGAAGGAATGGAATCTGGGGTTTATATAGTGAAAGTAAAATGAGGTGATCGGAAGTTGGTAAGGGGGACTGATTAGCTGATGAGCCATCAGCTGTGTGGGATTAACTCGTATCGCGTTCCTCTCGAAATGCGTTATTTGCAAAACGTTCACATAGCTGTTTGCAAATCTGCACATATTTATATGTGAGACTACACAAGCTTCTCCTATCATGAACAACAACAACAACAAAAACTATTTTTTTTATATTGTATTTTCTAATAAAAATATGTACTCTGTGCACTTTTTGTGCAATAAAGTTTTCATGTGCCTGCATGTTTTGCCGCAGTCTCAAAGAGAAATTTCCACTGAGTAGCGCTAAAACACAGGTTCAATATGAACCCTGGAATATATTAGAATGTTTATATAGTATTCTTCAATATCATTGAAGTAATAATGTGAAAATTATGCTTTATTTATCAGAGCTCTGTAAATTTGTGTGATATGAATAAAAGATGTTAGAGTTTTACTGCTTAGTGCTTAGTACAGGTTCTTTTGGAAACTGCAGTAATATGTACTTATTGGTACGTTTTTCGTGTCTCGCCAAAAAGTGCACCCAGGTACACTTATGCCATGAAACCAGGTACCTGATGTTAGGTTTACTGAAGCTTATACTTTACAGGTCACTTTTGAAAAGACTAATACAAAGGATCTACCTGCTCACAGTAAAGCTTCTCTGGATGTGTCCTCTCTTCCCGTTCCACTCCATGCATTCAGAGAATTGATATGTCCATCAGGATGGTGAACTTCGATTGATTTCTGGTTCACTGGTTGGAGGAAGAAACAGCAATAAATGTATAGCACAGAAGCACTTTTTGTGTTGAGCACCACAGAGATGCAGTGTTTTTTTTTTTAAGAAGCCAGCAAGCTGAAGGTTTACTTGTAGATTTCTGTATATATTAAACCAGATGTGAGATGCATTTTAACTCAAGTTGCTTTAGAAACATTAACGTTCATGATCTCAGAAGAAGCCTTTCCCCTTTATTTTCTAATACTGTCTTTAACTATCTGTTTTTATGGCTTTCTCTTTGTTTCTCTGTGTCATATTTTTCTTTGAGCTCTCGTTCCTCTCAACATCACCTCTTCTCTCATCTGTGGGGAAATATGTTGTTCACTACACTCTACAAACTGAACAATAACTGTATTTCCTTTCTCACCAGGGGAATTGTGTTTGAAGTCACACTCCGGTTTGGAACAGCTCAGTTCACATCAAAAAGGACAGGTTTTGATTTCCTTCACTAATGTAACGTGGGAGGAGAGTACATGATTGAGATTGCTTATAAACAATATGCAGATTGCTTGTTTCTGTTTTTCGGCTGGCCACTGATATGTTCTGTGGATCTGTCTGTTAATTTATTGCCTTTGAGCTTTTACATTTTGGAAAAATTAAATATTCTTTAAGTGTGTTTCATCTTAGGAGTGATGTACTAAAAGTGGTATAAAGTAAATTAATAAAAAGGAAAAGAGGGAAACAAAATGCCTTATTATTGTCACATTCTTAGTCTGTTTTATATCACATTCATTGTCTGTATTGGTTCTTTTCATGCTTTCCTATTTTGGTCTTCCCCACGTGTATGCCCATATACGGTTTTTCCTGTGTTTGATGTGACTATGAGTTGATTCTTCTCCCCCTGTGTCTCCCCAGCTGCCCTCACTTCAGTCATTAGTCTTTGTGTATAAATCCCCTGTCTTTTGAGTTCTAGTTTGTCAGTAAATGTTAATGTTACCTGTGAATGCTATGTGTGGATTAATGGATGTATCTCCTCGTTTTTGAGTTATAATTTGAGTTATTATTAAAATTTGAGTTATTCTTTTGTTTATTCAACTTCGTGATCTCCTGCGCTCTCCTTTGCATATGGACCCAGCGTAACAATTATAGACGTATACAGTAAGGTTTTAGCGCACAGATGTAGAATTATTTGAAAACACAATTAGTTCTCCTTTGTTAAATCTGTACAACAAAACATGCTTTTCCTAATTTTATCATATTTAATATTATAAATTCAATATTTGATTAGAAATATTACTAAATTAATTAAACAGTAACTTCTTGACTACTTAATTGGCTAAATGTTTTTTGCAGTAGTTAACATAATTAAAATATGATTACATTTAATAAAAAAAAATTACATTTATTCTATTTAAGTAAAGATGTAATGTGTAATAGTTGTTCATAATTAAGAAAGTAAGTACATATTAAATAAAAATATAATTAAATATTATTATTCATAATAAATGACTTGCACTCTCATTTGCTAATTAATTTACAACAATAATGTTTTTCATAGTTGTTAATGTTATTAAAAAATAAATAAATAGATAGATTGTGCATAATAGGGTGGACAAAACACAACACTGATTTACATTGGATGCATTAAAATCCAAGGCAATACAGATAAATGTGTGAATGTAAATCACACATTATCCAAGCTTTTTGGCTAAAACTGTATGCCAAATGCCTTAATATAATATTGATCATTTTTCATATTTATTTATAGTAACTATTCTATTCATATAATAATGTTATTGTCTTTTAATACATTTTTAGAAAATGGAAGCAATATCTGTAGCAGAAAATTAGGAATGATTTGTGTATAATCTAATTTTTAAAATGAAATGTAAGTCTATTTTTAATTTACATCTGGTTCTGTTTACAGATGCTGTTTCAGATACCATTTAGCGTACTGAGGACTGAAAGACGCTGTGCTGATTGAATGACTAGCCCCTGTGTTTTAAACACAAGCCTGAAAAAAGAGGTGGAAGAGATGTCAAGACACTGACCTGCATTCTGCTGCGGTACAGTATAATTCACTGCTAACACACAGTGCTCTATGAGTCAAATTTAGCTTTTTCACCTTCAGCATGTCTATTTCCCATTTATCGAAAGTAATTAAACTTTGGAAAATATTGCAATGCTGAGGAAATCGATTTTGCAAGTGGCTAAATTTCACCTAATATACGAGGCAGAGGCGAACTGGGTTGAATGAAATTATTTCTGGCTCTGATGAGAGATTGATTTTATAGTACATTTGCAGTAGTTTGATCCCTTTCTGTTGTAAGAATGATGATGGAGTGCAAATATCCACAATGTGGAACTGTGGATCTTATCTCCTGTCAACTGATGAATATCGCTCTTATAAAAATGTTTATGAGAGTCGTACAGAAACATAATGCATGGATGATTGCTCTCACTCTTTATTTGATTCATACCACTTATGAGCTTTAAATCAGGGAGAAAAATATTCCCATCTATATTATGTTTACTTACAGTAACTGCATAAATCATTTTTCCTAATTGTCATTAAAATATCATACATTTACTTTTTTTTTTGTTTAAGCATAAATCTTACTAAAAGTTAGTAGATTTATGCTTAAAGGGGGTCATTGGATGCAAAATTCACTTTATAAGTTGTCTGGATATAAGTGTATATACATCCATCCTATAATGATATAAAACCAGTGTTTTTTTTTAAATCCCCATTTTAAAATCTCCTTTCTTAAATCATGCTCTTCTCACAGGCAGTCCGACAGTTTCACGGCTATTCATACATATTCTATGAGGTGGCTAATTCGTACAAATTTGTTATATCTCCCTCATACGAATTCATGTGAATTTTCCTGATTTGTACGTATTTTACGAGTTGCCAATTTGTATGAATTTGTACAAGTGACCTACACCTAACCGGGCTAAACTTAACTGTCATGGGGTTTTAGACAAGTCGCAGCAAATCGTGAGGTCATATGAATTTGTACGAATGAACACAATTTTGCCACCTTGTACGAATATGTATGAATTTGTCGAGAGACTGAGTTGGCCCCTCCCACAATAGTTTGTGTGTTTGTGTGAATCGTTTACAAATCACCTTTCCTAATAATATGCTAATTAGCCAATTTCACAGTTGAAGTTTAAAGTCCACTCATCGTTCCAAGGAAGAGAAGGGCGTGTCAGCAGAGGTCATTAGCATTTAAAGCAACATGAACTAAAAAGACTTGATGAGAACTGTAATGTATTGCAGAGAAGTCCTCTGCTATTAAACTGTCCAAATAAAATCCCTTTTTAGTGGCCTACATGAAACCTCAATGTTTGTGAAAAGCTCTTCTCACTGACAGTTTGTGTGTATGTGTTTGTGGGTGGGTGCATATGACAGTGCATGTGTGGGCTCCATCTGTCTGCTATCTGAACTTCACATCTGGCATTGTCAAAACTCAGAAAACCATAACAAGACAAAAAAAACCTCCTTTCAGATTCACCAGGTAAAAACCGTTTCACCCTGCAGACATCAGGTCATGTTTTATTCAATACCATGGGTCTATTAACCTTATAAACCTGAAATGCACATTTAAACACTTTCCGAAATGTTTTCGTGTGTGTGTTTATTTAGATAATAGTAGCTTGAATCAGTTATTTAGGTTAAGGATCACTATTCAAGGCTATAGATAACATTCAGGGCTGCGTTCTCCGATAACGTTGTCTCTTAGCACGCTACGAAGACTCTAAAGGTATACCTTAACTACAGTTAAAGTATACCTTTTCTACGTGTGTTCGCCGAACTATACCTTGGGATGGTGCTTAAGGCAAACTTTTTTAAGAGTGACCTTAGCAGGTTCTGTCCATTGATATCGATGCCTCGACGATCGATTGTGCGTTCTTTCCTTCACAGCGGTATAGGAAAAGTATTGAGAAAACAATGTTCTTTATAAAGAAGCATTTTAGAAATAGTGCGAACTGCATTTAATTTAATATTTAAAGGCTAATTTAAATATGAACATGCAGAAATAAATACGTTTATGTGTTTATAATTTAGCAAGTCCGCAATCCCACACCCTCACAGCCATGTGTGTTAATGTTCTCCGTATGCCGACCCACCAGCCGTGTAGCGTCGACCTCGATTGAAGTGCATTATAAAACAGAATGCTTATTGACAGAACTTATTGAGTGTAATTGTTTTTTTTTTAATTTACATCATTCAATAGACAGCATGGTTTACACCTTTATGGGAAAATAAAGTCCTCCCTAACCCTTCCCAATGTATTATTTTCAACTTTTTTTATCATTCCTTTAGTTTTTATTCAAAATAAATGATTTTCTGGTGTTATTTGAAATGATAAAAGGGGCTAAGAGGGGGTCTCGCCTAGGGAGTAATTCAATGTAGAACCACCGCTGCGGGTGTCCGCATAACGGTCTCCAAAAAATGGCACGATTTTGCAAGTGCTACCATAGCTATAAAGTTTTTGTAAACTCTTCTTTCTTCATATAGACTTTATGAAGAAGCCTTTTCTGTCAAGTGGTTCGCCAGCTGATGTGCTTTAGGGTAGTAATTAAAAAAGCTAACAACCATTAGTGTATGGAAACTTTATTAATGAAAACACTTTCATTCACTGGGTGTAGGCTATAGCAACTTCAGTATTTTATGTGTAAAAATTTAAAGTAAAGTAAAAATGTGAATTTAATACTAAATCAGATTTTATATTAAATGTTTATTTAAACTGTTAAAGCTTTTTGCGTATTGGTGGTCACATCAACAGTGATAAGGTATAGCTAAGAGCACTCTAGACCAACCTTACGAACGAATGACTTACAGAAGGTATACTTCACTAAGAAGGTTTCGAAAAACAGGCGCAAAAGATAAGGTACGTCCTAAGGTACAACTTAAGAACGACGTAGCGTTAAGGTGGTTTCGGAGAACGCAGCCCAGGTCATCCCAAACATCTTCCATTTAAGGATTATGGGGGCCACTGTGCTCTTAGGAACCTTAAGTGAAGCAGAATTTTATTTGTAACCTTGGCCAGATCTGTGCCTTTCCACAATTCTGTCTCTGTCTCTTCAGG
Source organism: Enteromius viviparus (assembly GCA_032353835.1). Classification (NCBI taxonomy): domain Eukaryota; kingdom Metazoa; phylum Chordata; class Actinopteri; order Cypriniformes; family Cyprinidae; genus Enteromius; species Enteromius viviparus. The sequence continues at coordinate 711,753 of JAUCNO010001113.1, read as the reverse complement.
CAGTTCCTTTGACCTCATGATCCTCATTTGCTCTGACATGCATTGTGAGCTGTAAGGTACAGTATATAGACAGCTGTAGGTCTATAGACTTATATATACAGGTGTGTGGCTTTCCCAATCAAGTCCAATCAGTATAATGAAGGTGTAGAACAATCTCAAGGATGATCAGAAGAAATGGACAGCACCTTAAATAGTTAAATAAATAAGTGTCACAGCTAAGGGTCTAAACACTTACAGGTGTTTTTCTGTAAATATGGGGTGCTGTGTGAAAATTTACTTAAATGATTTTAGCAAATGGCTGCAATATAACAAAGAGTTGAAAAATTAAGGGTGTCTGAATACTTTCCGTACCCATTGTTCATGAGTTTGCGTCTATGTACAAAACATATCTAATGCCTTTACTGTCCAAACACTTTGCAGCAGTCCTAAAGTTTTCTTGAATGTGTGTCTGTGTGAATCATCCATTGAGAAGTAATCCAATCTCAGGGTGCTTTTGTCTTATTGGAGACCTTTATACTCTAGAAAATTCACAAAATTAGACCCAGAAATCTCCTCAGTCCAAAAACAGATTGTTATATTGAAATATGTATGGACAACATAATGGGGATTCTTTTGAAATATTTTACACGGTTCGGAATAAATGGTTATGGATAAGGATAAATAAATATTAATGAATAAGGATAAATGATTGTTTACTGGTTGGTTGGGTGTTTTATTTTCAATAAGTGATTTTTTTTTTATTTCTTTAATTTAAGGAGTTAATTTCTTTAATTTCTTTCTTTAATTTTAATTTCTTCCTCATAATGCAAATAGTAAAGCTTATTTGGCGTGCTGTTCGGGGGCAAGCCGGGAGATCGACGGACTCCGAGCCCTAGTAGTTTGAACCCTTGCGAGGGCAGAGCTCGGCGTCCAGCTTGAACCCTGCATGCCCACCGCGGAGGAAGGTGCGGAACAAAGGCGTAGAAGGGGAGGAGGAGGGATGCTTAAACAAGATATGGAAGGGAAGGAAACAGGCTTATTTATATTGCATACTGGACCTGATTGGATAAAATGGAATAGGCTGATTGATTGGGGAATGTGGCGCCAGCTGTGTCTGATTATTCGTGCATACTCCTCCCAAAATTTGTTTAAAAACAACACTTATTGATTTATTTACAAACTTTTTTTCAATAAAATAATATTTTTAGAATTTACCAGTTGGTCTTTAATTATTATTATTATTATTTATTATGTTGTTGATGTTGTTGATGATGCTTTTTCTTTTTTTTTATTTGCTTTTTGTCTTATCAAATGTAAATAAACTTAATATATGACCCCAACAAAAAATTTTAAAAAAGGAATTCAAATAGAAATATCTAAATTCACTATAAAATTTAAAGATTCCTTAGTCTTGAAACAACTGGAAATGTCATGGAAAAAGAATTAATATTTATCAAGTATTTAGTGTATAATTGAATTGTTCAATGGCTTAGAAAACAATTATTGTAATAGAAATAGTATAGTAGTAAAGTATAGTATAGTATAAAAAAATAACAAAATTATATACTATTTTTTAAATTACTTTTTCTTATTAAAATGATAATTTTATATAGGCCATGACCCTGGCATGACTGCATAACTTGTTGCTGTGATATTGTGCAGTCTTAGGTTGTGTATCGGGTAGATGAGAACAGAGCAGCATGCCTTCGAAGCTCATTTCTTGTGTGTTTATTCCCAGGTTGCTGACTTCAAATGGCGTTATACGCAGGCAAAATTAGCCAATGTACTGCTGTGTGCTTGAGCATGCAGAGCAAGTGTAGTGTTCTTCAGAGATGTGACACTCAAGCTCTATTTTAAAACACAGATCCTTTGCTGCCACAAGTTTTATCCTCACAGAAGAATCAGTTATAAAATATGCATTTGATGGAGCCAACTCCTCGTCTCCTCGATTCGAGATATATGTGCATTTCAGAGGCAGAGTCCTCCTCTGTAGAGCAGATATCAAAAGGAAAAGCCTGGCCTTAAGATGTGTTTGTGTGGCTGGAAAAATCCAGATATTTAGTGCTGTTTTCAGCAGTAAAATGAACTTTAAAGTAAGGAGCGTTTTGAGGAAAGAAATACACAGCAGTGTGTGTCTTCACTGGTGTAATAGCAGGTGGAGAGAAAGTGGCAAATCATTTCCATCATTGCTTAGTGAAGGACAACCAGTGAGATGTCTTGTGATGGGAAGCCACCTGAGGTGTTGAGTCTCACAATTGTTTGTCTTGGCAGAGATCCGGGAAGCGTTCAGGGTCCTGGATCGGGATGGCAATGGGTTCATCTCTAAGCAGGAGCTTGGCATGGCCATGCGCTCGCTAGGGTACATGCCCAGTGAAGTGGAGCTGGCAATCATCATGCAGAGATTGGACATGGATGGTGAGTTCCTCTACTCACCAACACACATTTGCTTTGCTGTCATTGGTGGGAATTTTCATTGACTTCTATTAGTTTTGTGTGTGTGTGTGTGTGTTTTTATGTTTTTATACCTTAAAGACAGCATTCAGCATGCATGGTTATTTAGCTAGAAAAACCTGACGCACACACATAGACTTACTGTACATGACTTATAATTACTCTTTTTTTACGCTCAGTATGATTTATATTAAATATACTTTACACACCATTTGAAAGTTTGGAGTGTGTGATGACAGTAAAATAAAATGTTAAATAAAATGTATAATAATAAAAAAGTTTTTATTTGATTGGAATATTTATTCCTGTAACAGCATTATTTCTCCAGCCTTCGGTGTCATATGATTTTTGAGAAATCAGTCTAATATGTTGAATTGATGCTAAAGTAAAGTAAAGTATTTAATTATATTACTGATGACAACAGTTATGCTGCATAAAATTTTCCATTTGAATAAGAACTGAAAGTTAAAACAAGCAGCATTTAAAAAAAATATATATAACTTTTTTGGCCAATTTAACATTGCTGAATACTTTCTGAATAATTTTTGTTCTTATTAAAAAAACCCTCTCAAAAACAAACTAAACTTTTTGATCCCCAAACTTTGAACAGTAGTATATATTTGAAAGAAATTTACAACAAAGGCAATTTTTATATGAAAATTATTTCTACACCAACCATTTGAAAGAATTCCAAATATGAAAAGATTTTGATATCTGATAATGTCAGTGAGTTTTGGCATGAGCATCCACGTGTATGTCAAATTCACAAAGATTTAGCTACTACACTTTCTCAACATCATCGTTTGTCAGATGCAGACATTGCTGAATGTCACCATGTTTATTATTATTATTAATTTTTATTCTCAAAGCAATTTGCTTCAGTTTCATCTCCTCTAAACCAGCAGCTAATCTACAGCCTTCTGGGCCTCACATATTAGTTTGTGAATCTCTAGCGAAGACGCTTTCTTTTTTTTGTACGAGGAAAGTGGAAATGAATTAATAAAGCAGCAATATTTTCCTGCTTCATTAGCATGTGGTTATAAAACAGTAACCGGGCATTAACTTTGATTTCAGGCTGTTCACTTTAGATTAGGAGCCCCAGATTAATTTAGTTTTACAGCTAAATTCTTCTTTAATACATTTTTTGACATTTTAATTTTAATTTTAATTTTTTTTGTCAGACTCTGTGCCTAGTCATCTGAGGGCATTTTATCAGTATCAGAGAGCTAGAGTATTTTACTTTGAACCAATAATATTAAAAAGCATGAGCATGAACACCAGTGAAAGATATATTGTTTGAGAGATACTAAATAAAATAAAATAAAATACAAAGAATACAAAGATATATAGCATTTTGTCTAAAATATTCGAGGGGGGAGTTTTTTTTTAAATTATTATTAAGTAAAATTTAGTAAAATACTGATCATAATGATTTAAAAGCATAGTTAACCAAAAACACTAAAATTCTGTCATCATAAGGGTTGACGGCCATTGACTTCCATAGTAGAGAAAAACTACTATTTAAGTCAATGCCACAGTTCTTTTGTGGTCAACAGTTAAAATAAACAGTTTGAGTGTGGTTAAATTATGACAGAACTTCAGTTTTGGGTGATCTATTACTTTAAAAATGATTAATGATCGGTTTAAAGGGGAATTGTCACAATATAACAGAAGAGAACAGAAAACGCAGATAATAACAGAAGATTAGAAGGGGAAAATGTTATTGATTTATTGATTTTAGGTTAATTGGGACACTTCCTTAATAGGGCTAAATAAGTAGTACTAGTAGTATTACATGAGAGAAGTTTCCATCAGCGTTAAATTGTTACACTGCTGCTTGATAATAAAGTATTATACTTTCTGTTATTAAGGTTTTGACCTTCCTTAGTATTCCTAACAAAATTCTGCTTCTGAAGTTCATTACATACTGTGATGGGCTGTTCTTTAAAAATAAAAATCATAATGACTCCAATTGACCTTCATCACTGTCAGCACATTCAAGAGCCGTGATCGCTGGCCATAGTCACCTGCAGTGAGCCGAACTGCCAGGCATCAGATGAATGTGGCCAGCAGATGTAATCTAATGTGCAGCAGCGCTTGATGATTCACATCAGTGTTCAGAGTTCAGCTCAAGTTTGTCACACTGAGTCATCTTCAAGAGCACTATTGTCTGAGGAAGCCAAGGTAGTTCTGCAAGCCCAGGTCACACGCTTTTAAAAGCATTTTTTTAAAAAATGATACATAACAGCCGATCTGCATATGTTTACTCTCTTAAAGGTGAAGTGAGTGTGTTTCAATGTTAAAAGGTGTTTTCAGCAATCGTATATGTTAATTTCAAACCAAAATGATTGAGTCTCCTTGTCTGTATGATTGGCAGTAAAGATTTTATTTAGCATTCATTCATTGTATATAATTATACTTATGAAACAATGAGCATTTGTCTTTTTTCCCCCAGACATGGCCTGGTTAGGATTTGTCTGCTTTGGCTCTGTATGTGTTTCTTGCTGAAGCTACACTCCTAAAAATAAAAGTTGGTATTATTAGTTCCAAGAAAAAAACTCAAAAATTAATGAAACCACAAATGCTTCCTTATATATGAAAAAATGTTCTTTAAATATACTTCACAGTAAGAAATAACAAGAAGCACTACAGCAAGGTTATTTTGGGAAATTACTGAAAAGTAGTTTGACCAAAAGCCATAAAGGAGTAGGAGTTTATAAGATTTTTTTTTCTTCATCCTACTCCTGTTCTTTTTGTCATGGAATGTATTTTGATGTGTAGTTGGATTGTTGTGGTATTTCATTTTGTATTACCATGAAAAAAGAATAAAAGTATTAATCAATCAAGAAAATAGCGTTCAGATATTGTACATAATTGACCAATCATGGTGTGCAAGAAAGTATGATCTTACAGAGAAATTAAGAAACACCCTAGCAACTATAAGACATCTGACCTTTAATGCATCCTGTCATAAAATTATGGCTTAAATTTGAAACATAACTTTTGGGATTTGTCTAATTAATTTGTTTCAGGTGATGGACAGGTAGACTTTGAGGAGTTCATGACGATACTCGGACCGAAGCTCCTGTCCTCTGAAACACGGGAAGGTTTCCTTGGAAACACAATCGACAGCATATTCTGGCAGGTAAGATGGCGTGGAGGACAATTTTACCAGTGGCTGTGCAGGACTGAACTTCAAACAGTATTAAAATTGCTATATTTTAAAAGCTGATTTATTAGGGTGATTAACCCTCTGGAGTCTGAGGTGATCCCTGAGATGTTTGGACATGCTCTGATATTTGTGGTTATTTCAGCTACATACTATTGACCAACATAAAATTGTTTTTGTATACAGCAGAAACTGTGCTACAATAATATGTGACCAGGATGGTTGTACATGTTT
>JAUCNO010001113.1:662348-677703 GCA_032353835.1 Enteromius viviparus | reverse complement strand
TTCTTAATGCCTGTTGAACATAACAGAGACATTTTATGATTATTACAATAAATTTCTTACCTAATGCTCCTTTAACACTAACATGACACTTATCCGAATAAACAAAAAAACTAATTTATGGCCAGATTTAAACATATCACCTTCATTTAATACTCTCCTCCAAAGCATTTTGCATTAAAAAAAAACCTATGAATTGAGTAAAATTCGCAAATGTAACTTGGCATGTGTTTTAAACTAGACTATTTAGACTATAATTTTAAAAGTAAACCAATAATCATAAAGCATGTTTATGAAGTTATTTGTATCCTATTTATGTAGACTAGAGGTGAGCAATTCATCACTACTCAGGCAAATAGCATACAGTTCACACATATAATCCCAAAAGTAGATTTTCTAGGAAATTATTCGCTTATTAATAAAAATGACCATGTTGTTTAATTAATACACAGTTCCAGGGCAAAATATCAGCACAAAATGTAAAAAAAAGTATTTATGATCTGTGTGTATTTACCTGTGTGTTCAGGTTGAGAGAGACCGTGTCCAGTATATGTGTGTCCGCTAGAGTCAGAGTCACACTGCCATCGCTGGCCATTCCTGCAGATGACATCACCAGGCTCTGAGCTGACATGCCTGTCTGGGACAAGGAGGTGCTGGGTGCCAGTGCAGTGACTGATGGGCAGAATTAATCAGAGACACAACTCAACAATTGGAAAATATGGATATACAGTATGTCAAGTCACCTTTATTTATATAGTTCTGATGGGTGTCAAAGCAGCTTTATAACAGGAAAATAATTGGTCAATAATGAAAGAGGACAATAACAGAGTCATGTCCAGCTGTGTCAGTGATGTCAACATCAAGTTCAGCTCTCTTCCGGTAGTATCTGTGCAAGCGTCGCCCACTAAGCACGCCCAACTCTAAACATCTTTACTGGGAGCTGTGCTCAATTTAATTCAATCAGTGTTCTCCTATAGACAATTTTATTTAACTTTTTTTTATTTAACTAAATTTTTTTGTAAAAAAAAAAAAGAAAAAAAAATTATATGTATCAGTATTTTTTTTTGTAGGTTATTATTTGTTAACAGTAAGCACAGTATGATATCATTTGAACAGGATCTTTTACTGTAAGCACAGTATGATATTCTGTTTTGAAAAATTAAATAATTGAATAATATTTGAAATTTAATTACAAAAAGATTTTGAAAGGATGTAACACTGATTAAAGGATATCCCAGATAATTTAATTTGGCTGTACAGTAGCAATATACTAAATAATATTTTTTATTTTATATCATGATATATATAATGTGTTTAAAAATGGTCTAATTAGGGGATCATCTCTAAGAAATACACCAACCTTAATAAGTGACATTTGAATCTAACCATTTCATATCAACAAATGGAAAAGTCTGCAAGCTATTTATTATATTGTCAGACTGTGTATTTCCACACAGACGTTTACACAGGTGCTGGAGAGATTTTCTGTGCCATCTAGTGGATTAGAGAAGAATAAAATAAAGTACACCCTTTACCCCATGAACCTTTAGGTCTACTGTACTGTAAATACTGTAAACAGAAAACAGAAAATGACTCTACATGTCAGATCCTCAAAAATCAATTCTTCCGCTCTCACCAGTCATGGCTGAGGGGGGGCTCTGAGGAAGAAGCTGCTCATTGCTTAGCGTCAGACTGTTGCTGCCTGAAGCAATTCTGATCCCAGGGTTCATGTTTGAAGCAGAGGTTGGACAGTGCTGGGGTAACAGGTCCTGACCTTTAAACAGGAACAAAGTACAGATGCATATGAATTGCGTCGACATGGCTGTTTTGTAATATTCAGTCAAAACACTATTGTTTACGCTTACAAAAATAAATAAATAAAGAACTTCACCAAAAGTATATCAGGGCCTTTAGAATCCCAAGCAATCGAATGAAGTTCATTTGAACAGGATCTTTGCTCATTTGAATTTGTTCACTATAACATGTAGGCCAATTAAATTAATTAATCCACACAGACAAACAAGTTAAATCAATCATTTGAAATCTCTCTCTAATTTAGTGTGTTTGCACTAGAAATGCATTGTTGCACATTTAAATACTTGCTGGGTTAAGCTTATTAAACGGGAAAATTTGACATGCGAATGGCATTACAGTATGACTGCTGCTGTGATAAAATACATATTATGCAATGCATTCCTGTGATGGTATAACTGAATTTTCAGCAGCTACAGTAGGGATCGAAAATTTGGGCACCCCAAGTAAAAAGTTGTATTAATGTGCATAAAGAAACCAAAAAAATATGGAAAAACCTCCAAAAGGCAACAAATTACAGATTAAACATTCTTATAATATGTCAAAAAAGGTAGTTTTTATTTCCATCATTTACACTTTCAAAATAACAGAAAACAAAAAAGGCGTCTGCAAAAGTTTGAGCACCCTGCAGAGTAAATATCTTGTACTGCCCCCATTGGAAATTATCACCGCTTGTAAATGCTTTTTATAGCCAGGCAAGAGTCTTTCAAATCTTGTTTGAGGTATCCTTGCCCATTCTACCTCACAAAAGTCTTCCAGATCTTTAAGATTTCTAGGCTGTCTGTCACGCACTGCTCTTTTAAGGCTATCCATAGATTTCAATTATGTTGAGGTCAGGAGATTGTGAAGGCCAAGGCAAAACCTTCGCTTTACTACTCTTGAATTAATCCACCATGGATTTTGAGGTGTGTTTAGGATCATTATCCATTTGTAGAAGCCATCCTCTCTTTAACTTCAGCTTTTTCACAGACGGCATCAAGTTACCATCCAAAATTTGCTGAAATTTGATTGAAAACCTCTCCTTCTAATCGTAAAATGTTCTCTGTGCCACTGGCTGCAATGCAACCACAAAATATGATTGATCCTCCCCTTATGCTTAACAGTTGTACAGAAGTTCCTTTCAGTACCCTTCTGTGCCCTTTCATCAAATGTATCTTTGCTCATTCCGGCCAAAAAGTTCTATTTTAATCTTATCGCTCCAGAGAACTTTTTTCCAAAATGCATCAGGCTTGTCTATATGTTCAATTGCAAAATTCAATTGCTGATTTTTGTGGTGACAACGTAAAAGTTTTTCTTTTGTTGACTCTTCCATGAAGACCATATTTGTACATATTTGACTCTTTATAGTGGAATAGTGTACCACAAGTCCAGTGTCTGCCAGATCCTTCTTGAGGGATCGTGCAGTCAAACGTGGGTTTTGACTTACTTTTTGACTTTCTAATCCTGCGAGCTGTTCTGTCTGATAATTTTCTTGGTTTTCCAGATCTTACTTTAACTTCCACTGTTTCTGATGACTGACATTTCTTAACTACATTCCAAACAGAGGTTATTGGCATCTGAAAACACTTTGCTATCTTCTTATAGCCTTCTCCTGCATGTGCGTGTCAACTATTTTCAGTTTCAGTTTTCTATACAACTGCTTAGAAGAACCCGTGGTGCTGATTGTTGGGGCAAGAGCAGATGAGTCTGGGCATTTAAAACCTTTGAGATTGACATTACCTGGTCTTTCCAGAAGGTTATTGAGAACAACCAATGACACTGTCAGGTCTCAGCTTTCCAAAGGGAGCAGTGCATGCTATAAACTCAACAGGGTGCCCAAACTTTCGCAGACCCCCTTTTTTTGTTTTTTGGTATTTTGAAAGTGTTAATGATAGAAATAAAATCTTTTTTTGACATATTATAAGAAGGTTTAATCTGTAATTTGATGCCTTTTGGAGATGAGATTTTTCCATCTTTTTTTGGTTTCTTTATGCACATTAGTACAACTTTTTACATGGGGTGCCCAAACTTTCGATCCCCACTGTATTACTCCAGTCTTCAGTACCACATAGATATTTCAGAAATTCTATCTATTATACTGATTTGGTGTTTATTTGTTACAATTAATATTAATGGTACTCAATTTATAATGATAAGAACCATTATTAATAACTATGACAAACAAAATGATCAATGAGTTTTTACTGCTTAGTATTTTTAAGAAAATCACTTTCCTTTCCCCCCAGAATTCTTTAATAAATACAAAGTTCAAAAGAACAGAATTTATTTGAAATAGAAATCTTTTGTAAAATTAGAAATATCTTGACTCTCACTTTTGATCAATTTAATGTGCCCTTTTAATTGAATGTTTTTGTAATTTTAATGTTAATGTTTTCTGTTCAATTTAATATTTGTATTGTATACACTCATAATTTAGACTGCTTCAGAAACAAGGTCCCCTCCATCAAAAATCGTGTTTGGAGCATTTTTGCAATTTCAAAAAAGTGTCTTCCTAAAGTATTGACGATTTAGTCATAAAGAGTGTGTAACGCTGTGCCACCTTTGGGATTTGTTTATTGGGGTGCAGCAGTTTGTGTGTGTGTACCTGCTATAGTGAGTGTGATCTCTGATGTACTGGTGGCAGGTGTAGATGCAGCAGCACTGGTCTGTGCTAAAGCTTGTGTCAGACTGGAGTTATTAATAGTCAGCGTGATTTCTGGAGCGCTGCTTCCACCGCTTACAAGACCTGCTGCACTGGACACTTGTGACAGCTCCTGAGAACCTGACAGGACAAATATATTAATAAAAGGTAATACATTATTTTAAGGTGTCCATAATACAGAGTACATATGTGTAACAGTAGCTGTCTGTTACATCTACATAATTACAAACTGTAACTACAGGCTGTTCCATAACTTAGTTACATGATAAATATTTTATTTCCTGTAAGTACAATGGCTACTAAGTACCTAATTAGGGAATTACTCTCTATTATGACACCTTAAAATAAAGTGTTATCATGAAAGAAATAAGTTACAATCGACCAAAGAACTCAAAATATTCTCTTGAATAAAATAGCCCTGATCTAACAACTGACATTTAATAATTATCATTTATCATAAGTTGTAAAGTCAGAGCTAGCTCTCAGTTTGGTGTTTTAGCATCTCTCACCAGCTCAGAGCCTTTTTGAAACAGCCTTGCTTTAAATTTATGTTAACACTTCAGAATACGGGGTCCAGAATAATGCATTAGTTAAGCATTAATTAATGGTAAATTTGTTCACAATTAAGCATTAGTTGAGCAAAAACACACTACTAATTAATGATTAAGTTAAACTCGATGTAAAAAAGAAGCAGCGATGTGAAAACAGTAGGTAATTAGGCAAAAAATAGACCAAGAGACACACTGGCATTATCCTGCTCGTTTGTCAGGTTACTGATGGTGACGCTGGCTGAGGACGGTGGAGCTTGCAGCGAAAGTCCACCCAGAGGATGAATGACCACATTAGCAGGAACCGAAGCATCTCCAGCTGCCATGAGGTGAGCTGTTGTGTGCGGTGTTAGTCCTGAGTCTGTCGTCAGAGAGTGAGACAGCAAACTGCCGTGCTGCAGAATACTGGGGTCGATCTAAACAGACACACACACACACACACACACACAAATACTGCATCATCACACTTGTTCAGTACAACTTATCTGAGCATCTTTAGTTGAGTTTTACCTGCAAAGTGATGTTGTTGATGTTGCTGGGGTCAATCCCAGAGATTTGTACATTTGGACACACCAGGTTTGTAGGTGTGAGCTGCAAGTGAATGCCTTCAAGTGTAGCGAGACCGTCTGTCAAAGACACAGTCAGATCCCCACCCGCTGGACCAGAGGAGACAAAACAACAAAACCTAAGTTCACCCAAACCCACAAGACTCTCGTTCATGTTTGGAACACAAATAAAGACATTTTTTAAATGTATCTCCACATTTACAAGCAATATCAATAAATTAATACTACTTGTTAAAAATATTTAAAATTATGTTTACTATCCTATCATTGGCCTAAAATAAGTATTTTAGACCATTTTGGGTGCCTCCAAAACACATTTTGGTCACACTTGACATACATGACTTTTAAGGTCCAATTCTCTGTTAACAAACACTTAATTATGACTTTTGGCTCAATAAACTACTAACTTGCTGTTTATTAATAGCTAATAAGGTAGTTGTTAAGTTTAGGTACTGGGTCTGGCATGTATTGTTCGAGACCTGGTCTGAATTGGAAGCCATTTACACATTATGTCAGACAAAACATTTCCAAACATTACAAATGGTTATACGATATACTAAATTATGTAGTGGACAGCACATTCCAGGGCCCAGTTTATGGCGGGGACCCCCTCTGACCACAAAAGTGGATATAGGTTTTCTACATTTTGATTGGATCTTGGTGGACTAACATAAGCAATCTGTCTCCAGGGTGTCCAGGGAGACACTAACAGAGCAATCAGTACCTCATCTTTGGCCTGTCAAGGAAAGGGCTGCAACAGAGCAGCCGGTACACATGTTCTGAGTCTCTGGCATGTCCAGAAAGACGTTAACAGAATACCACCATTCTAACCCTCTGACATACTGACATTTGCAACAAGGTTATACTTTTCATTCAAGGCACTCCCAAGTTAGTTCATAATATAACATCATTCTTTGTTGAAATAAACGGACATTTATGATAGGGATAAAGATTTTAAATACTGGAACAAGAGGAATTCTGCGTGTCGAAAGGACACCTCTCTTCTAGGCACACAGTGGAGCGGCGTGGATCGTGCAGATGAGCAAGAAATAATTCCACTCCCTCAGCAATAATTCATGGATGTCGATCAAATATAAGCAGGTAAATGCATATTTTCTGCACAGTATTGGCTTCTGTCATTTGTAACTTTGTTTTAAACCGTTGTTTGTAGTTTTGTTTTTTATTTTTTCGTCCCAGCTGCTGTTTTTGATTACGGAAAATTACCGTATTTTTACGGTCCGTTTTTTTCCGGCATCCTAGCTTTTTTATCATTGTATAGCAACAGTTTATCTTTCCAGATAATAACTCTGACATAGCAACACCCAACCGGATCACTTGCATTTTATGAATCTTATTGCACTAAGATATTTATTCTAGATATTTATTCTATTTTATTACACTTGTGTCTTCCTTGAGTTGATGATACACAAAGAGGTTCTACAAGTTAGAGATCCCACTAATCTTCCTTATGTGATGTGAAGTGACACGTGATCCAAATATCACAATGTCATTGGTGACGCGAGTACCCATAACTACACGATCTCGCCCCCTAGGTTGGTGAAAGCGAAATTCACTATAATGACATTAAGTTTGATGACGATGTTGCATCAGTGATATGTCAGGGCTGGATGATTTACAAATGCAAATAAGTTTACAAGCATGACCAATGTCCAATATGAGCGGCTGTGTGAAAAATATATTAAATACATTTGACTTGACTTTGGCTTGCACTATGAATCAACATACAATGTTTGTAAAGATTGTCATTACCTGACACAGTAGCAGGCAGTATAGCTTGCCCCACCAGCCCTTGTTGCAGCAAACTGGGGTCATATTGGCCTGCGAGCACTGAGTTTCCTGGGATGTAGATGTTAGGATCTGTTGTGGCAGTCTGTAATAATCCCACAGAAGACTGAGTGTCCACAGCTGAGGAGGGATGCTGTGTGTGAGAAATACTTTGGACCTCCTGTCTTCCTGAGCTTTGCGGCTCAGTGCTGGAGTTCCGCTTGGCCTTCCGGTCAGAGGGCCTGATGTGACCCTGGATGTGGGTCTTGCGGTGACCAGACGTCCGGAAGCGTAGATCACAGTGAGGGCACTTGAAGGGTTTGGAGCCAGTGTGTAAACGCATGTGGACCTTGAGACTGCCCTTCGTGGAGAAGGATGTGTTGCACATGTGACAGCTGAACAGCTTCTGCCCTGCATAGAAACATGCAAATCGAACTTTTAAGAGCCTTTAATGCAACAAGGATGTTGTAACACATAGATAGATTTTTAGAAAAGCTGAACAGAATCTGGTTACATTATATGTGTTGAGATCAAAATCAAATCGAGTCCCTTACTGGTTTCCATGCAATTCACAAAGAAATCAACACTTTAAAAAACAGCAAACAGTGAGATAAAACAACAGCAACCACGCTTTATTGTAGTTTGTTAAAACATGAAAAAAATTAGAACCTAGGAAATTTAAGACTCAGAGCTAAGTCAAAATCGAAGATTTTTTTTTTCCCTCCATCAAAAATTGTAAATGATGTTTTTGGTTTTTAGTTTTTTTTTATTGCTATTTTTGAATTATTAGAAAATAATGCACACCTAAAGCACATCAACTTATTTGCATTATTTTCTAATAATTCTACAGGCCGTCATTAATATTAATTAAAAATATATAGTATATTCCTTACATGAAGTTATTTAGGCCCTCGGATTAAAAAGTCATTTCAAATATTCATAAAAAACAAATTTGTGTTAGTGTGTCAGTAATAAAATTGAATAAATAAAATTACAATAAATACCAGAAAGTAAAAACTATTTGAAAATAAACCATACACCAATTTTGTTTCATTTCAATGCATTACTTGTGTCTGTAAAACAACCAGTACGAGATCAATAACTTAAACACTAAAAGTTTAAAATATAGTGTTTGTGATTTGTACAAAACACCCAACACCAAATAGGAATAGTAGTGATAAATGACTCCACAGTTATATAAACAAAATATGAACACAAACACATGATTTACACAGAACTATATACAACTCACCTGAGTGTGTCTTCACATGACAGTCCAATGTGGATTTCACTGTGAAACACTTTCCACACTCATCACACTTGTATGGTTTCTCACCCGTATGAATGCGGATGTGTCTGAAAAATTAAATAGACAAATTGCAATCAAGATAGACATTTAGGCTAGCAAAGTTATTTTTTTCCCTTTGAGTCAGTTCTCTGATTATGTGAATTATAATCGGGAATTGTGACAAATTATCTCATATTTATAGCCTTATTAATTTATTTTGTCCAGATCTGTCACTCTTCTACTTAAATAAGCAGTTCTTGTTTTTTAGACGCAGGTAAAAATGCAACCACTACTCTGTCCTTTACTCTTTTTATAAACAGTGTTGACAGATTTGTAAACCCTTATTTTAGAAATTTAGATTTTTATAAATTGCATTCTCATTTTATCACAGATTCATAAAACTGCACCCAACATTTTGCAACCGGTAACCCACAAATCTTTGCCCACTGATTCAAAGCATTACCACATAAACAAACTCTGTTTTGTAAAAAAAAATAAAATAAATAGGCCTAATTATTTATAGATAAATTAAATTTACTTACTGTAGTTTTGTTCCCACACTTTGACAGGTATGTTAGAAGTTAGTTAGTTAGTTGTTACATTACTACTATACATTATTTTAATGAGTCTACACCCCAAGATATAGATATACCTGTAAAATCTGCACCGTGTTACAAGCATGGAAGAACCATCACTTTTACCACAAAAGACTGCTTTGTAAGTAATCTTCCTGATTTATCTCAATTCCTTAGCACATCCAATAGCACAGAAAAAACTGATGATGCAACAGAAACCACACACTCTCTCTTTTCTAGCACTTTAGATACAGTTGCTCCTTTGCTAAAAGAAATTGATAAAAGAAAACGGTTTGACTCTGTTGAATGAGCACACTTGCACCCTAAGGAGAGCAGCCCGGAAAATGGAGCGTAGCTGGAGGAAAACAAATCTAGAAGTGTTTCTTGCTAACTTACAGAAAAGCATTAAAAAAATTCCACTCGTTCTCTATCATAGGAGAGGAAGAATTGTATAAACTTGTTAAGTCATCTAAGCCAACAACATGTATGTTAGACCCTATTCCATCTAAACTATTAAAAGTGCTGCTTCCAGAAGTCATAGACCCTCTTTTGTCTATTATTAACTCATCATTGTCATTAGGATATGTCCCCAAAGCCTTTAAACTGGCTGTTATGCAACTTGACCCCAAAGATCTAGTTACTGCTTTAGATCGGTAGGTTCTCTCCGCCCACGTAACTCCATTAAGTGTAAGCGAGCTCTGTGTACTGCGGAACAGATGGACATTTCGCGCGTGAGATTACTAATAATAAGTGCAGGCAAATGTCTTTAATATTATCGCAAATTAGAAAAAGTTAAAATATGCTAGGTAACGATTATTTAGCAATAAATAGGAAATGTATTTTTTTTCTGCAGTATCGTTAACGTTTTTTTATAATTTAGCACCGGTACTGATTAAGTACAAAGTTTCTGTACCCATTACTATTGGTTGTTCTGCAAACTTAATACATAGACTACAGCTGGTTCAAAATGCAGCAGCTAGAGTCCTTATTATAACCAGGAAGTATGAGTATATTAGCCTGGTTCTAAATTGCTTAGCTCCTCAGTACTTGAGCGAGCTCTTATCACATTATACTCCTCCATGTCTGATGCGTTCTCAAAACTCTGGCCAATTTACCTAATACTGTTCGGGAGGTGGGCACACTCTGTCAGTTTAAATCTAGATTAAAGATACATCTCTTTACTTTGGCTTACACTTAACACACTGATACACATTTATTAATTAAATCCGTTAAATGATTGTTAGGCTGCTAACACACAATGTACTCGTGCAGAGACCGTCTCTGCATTAAATAAACATATTGTTATTGTCATTATACATTATCATAACTCTATTCTCCTATTTGATAATGTTCAGTGCTTTGCTACAATCTGTATTGTTAAAAGCATTTATTTGCGTGTACTGATACAGTCAAAACTGTGTAGTTTTTCAAAATATATTCACAACATCTTCTTTTGTGTTCAGCATAAAAACATTGGAATAACAGGATGAGAAAATTATGACAAAAATGTAATATTTGGGTGAACTATTCCTTTAAATACTATTCTGCCTTAGACCTAGACCTTGGAGAGAAAACATTTGGTCAATTTACCAATGATTATTTATATTTTGAAGACAACAACCAATATTAGATATTAATGTAAGGCTGAATACAAAAAAGCTTGGTTTCTTTTAAAACAATGTTTTCAATCCGACAATCATTTAACAAATTCAGAATTAGTAAGAACCATTAGAAACGAATACACATAGAGTAGAAAGCAATTCCTTTTTACAATAGGTAGGCCATCTATAATTTACCTCACATAAATCACAATTTTCAGATGGTGCAATGCATTACATTGCAATACGCCTTTTGTACTTTACTGCATGTTTCGCCACAGATTTAAAGATAAAATGTCCACTGCATTTAATGCATTTGTTGATGCAACTGTGCCATTTCAACTTCCTGTTTTTTTAACTGTTTTGTTAAACCATAGTTACACAGGATTCAAACCAGAGCTCCTCACCTATCAAGTACATCTCTGTACTCCGTGAGCTACCAAACCTCTGGTCTATGAATACTATGCTTTATTAATCAGATTGACAAAAATCTATCAAATGTACTTAGAAAACAAATGGATGTTCTTTGACACACTTTGGAATCTGCTCACTGGTCCATGTGCTGGGTGTTGAGACCTGTTTTTAAGCCACTCATTAAAGCACTGGTCAGGAGTCAAAGGCGAGCTCGGGTCATTTTGCTGTTACATAACACAGACTCACCTGTTCTGACAGGAATGTGATACGAACTACAGTCTCTAATGAAGCCTATTATGCTCAGCCCGCCTGCTTCTGATTTATATAGCTGTCACCCTTTGGCAAACAGGTGTTTGGGTTCCTCAGACCGTGCTTCAGTGAATTTACTGAATTTGTCATGATTTAGACTAGAGGGTCGGTCTGAAGTCGGGTGAATTCATGTGGTACCTCAGCAGCTGTTGCAGGCCATCACCTCATGCGGCGTTGGGTTACTGGTGACTCCTCTCATTCCTGCCGTGTGTTTGCTTGCTCACATTGTGTGATAAACAAGCCCCTCCCCTCCCATCGCTCAATCTTTCTGCTGGGTCATTCTGCCTTTTTATTCAATGCCACCTAAGAATCATAACATCCTTTCTCAGTGACACAGAGGTGTACAGTGGTGTTCTGAAATGAGAAGTCTTTTTTAAAATCAAACTCAGATGCAAAAGCCTCTAAGTGCTGTCTGAATGATTTTATCTAAAATGAGCATTTTTTATCAGACTGCTATGTTTAGGTTCAATAATTTTACTTGAATGGCAAATTATAGACTAACTGAACAGAACCATCATGGCACGGACAGCAGTTCACCCTTAATCCAGAAGGGGGCTGCTGTATCAGTACAACGGTGTGTGATAATCTTTTTTAGTAGGATCTTTGTAATCAAATCCACGATAATCGCTAAAAATTAAGTGTCCCTAACTAAGCAAGGAACCAAAACTTCATCTGTGAAAGAAATACTTGGAAGAAACCAGGTTCACAGAAGGCAATCATAATCACCAACAGAAGAACAGTAAAAGCCATTAGTTGCACATTTGAAAACAAAGCTGAATAGACAGTGATCATGTGCTGAATGTGTCTCTTACATAGACTGACAAAAGAGTATACTTTAAAGGCTTGTGCACTTTTTGAATTGAGTTTTATGTGTGATGTATCTGAATGCTACACTATTATTCATTATGTAAGTTATAGGCTTTGTACTTCAGGGCAGGAAAGCTGATGTTTGGTTCACTCTATTTTAAGTATTAAGTAACATAATGTCCCCATAGCACAATTTTGTAGATAATTCAGTCCACACATCAGTGTGGGTTTTGTAAAAGGCCTCATCAAGTATACATAATGCCCTTCTGAAGCCTAAAATGTCAAATAGGGCACCCTACAGTCTTGTGGACTTCTCAGAGTTGCAAGACTGCAAATGCATATCAAGGGGTCCATTTGGAACAGGCACGGCCGGATCAATGCACAGGCTTTATATGGCTTCAGCCTAGTGGTGGGAGCCCCCAATTGGTCAAAAGAAAGGAAAAACTTAATATCCATTGGATTAAAATAAACATTTAAATAAGTGGACACTGATTGGGTGAGGCAAATCCGCCTTCAGTATGTAAACTTCAGACGCACGTCTCTCACGCCACAGTTGAACAACGATATTATCAGAGACGAATTATATAGGCATATACAATGTGTGATCGAAAATATGACAGCAGGGGGCCTGCAGTAACCTGTAGCCTAGGGGCCCCTGGCCATGTTAATCCGGCCCTGGGGACAGGACTGTAAAGATTGGGTTACATGTGCTGGACTGCAAGCCAATCTCAACTGTTACCTCCTTCAAATATGCCCCTGTCAGGTTATTTTTCATTTAGGCTGCCAGAGATCAATGATGGTTAATATTTTCCCACAACTATTGGGCTTCACTGCGCCAAACTGTTCCCTTGTTTGTCAGTCACTACGACGTTATGTCGTGACGACAGACTGGGACATATACCTGGGAGCCCTGATTCGCTTTAGTATTGAGAAAACGCCATTCAGAATTCTTTGTGACTGGCTAGTGGAATTTGCATGCTAAGCCACCCCCGGCCATGCCGGTATAATTAGGCTACAGCTGCATCCACGCCGAGAGCGCACGCATGTGTTGTTCTCTTACTGAACGCAAGTGCTGTAAAGTATTGCATTACTTTCGAGCGGAGGTTGTTTTTTGTGGCGTAAAGGTGCATTTCAACGAAATTCCTGTGCACGCACTAGTTCCCTTGAGCGTCTCAAGCAGTCTTTGACGCGGTTGGTGGGTTTTCTTTTTCGGGATAAAAGATGCCTTTCCGACTGTGTCCTTCTGGTTGTGTTCACTACCTCTCTTCTAATGACGGTCACGAGCGCTGCGGTCTCGTCTCTCGCTCCTCCGGGGAGAGTCGAGTGCGTCGTCAGCCGTTCCACGTGCTGAGTCTACCGCCGCTGGTGGTGGCTCGACCGCTCGAGCCTCTGCCGGCGTGAGTCACGTGTGAGATAAGCCCTCAGCTACATGCTTTGGGCCCTCCCGCGTCTCTCGTAGTGCCAGTCCCGTTCGCTTTGCCAGCGGAGCGGCTGCTCCTCCTCCGGGAGGACCCGGCGTTTCGTTCGGCGGGCCGTTAGATGAGCAGATGTCGATTACATCAACGGGGGACGGGTTCTCATCCTCGGGGAGTGATGTCTCTGATGAGCTGCCACCTTCAGGTGCGGTTCGTGTTGAGACGGACTCCGGGATGATGACTATGCTCGCTTGGGCAGCCAAGAGCATCGGGCTGGAGGTGTCAAAGCCTCTCAGACCAGATGCTTCTCGACTCAATGATTGGTACCTGGGCTCCGGCCATGGTTCACACCCACGTCCGCCCCAGGTACCTTTCTTTCCTGACGTGCATAAGGAGGTGACAAAGACGTGGGAGGCTCCTTTCGCAACCGTCCCGTCACCATCCTCTGTCCTGACTTCCCTCGACGGTGTCTGCGCCGCCACCGAGTGCCCCGGCCCCGCCAAAACCTTAGCGCCATGCTCAGTGCAGAAGGGCGACCCCTCTAAGAAAGCACCTAAGCGGCCCTGAGATGGGAGGCCCGGAGAGGCGATTGATTTGTTCTTGGGAGACGGTGGCCGCATCGCTCCCTCCACCCGGGGAGGGCCGAGTGGAGAATCCTTTGTTTCCTTTTGCGTTCCGCCACGGACCTCCGGGTCCGCGGTAGCCCAATTGGTCAAAGATAGAACAATCACATGACACTCCGGGCCATGGTGCCTGTCACACGACGGTGAGCAGTCAACGGCTGTCTCGCGGTCATGTGCAGCGCCCCGCTTTGCCAGCGGCCAGAAAGTCACGGTTCTTGGAAGCCCCGCTTCCTCCCTGGCTTTCAGCCAGTCCCTCCGGGGACACACGCAGTGCTGTCTTGTGTCAGTCCGCTGTCCAACTCAGCCCTGCGTACAGCTGCACCCCTTCTGGCAAACTGGTGAGTCCACTGGTTTCATTATCGACGAGACTGGAGGCGTGGGGGTTCGCATCCCCAATTACCTCGACGACTGGCTCATCATGGGTCAGTCTCAAGAACAGTTGTGCAATCACAGGGAGCTGGTGCTCCGGCACCTTAGCCGGTTGGGGCTTCAGGGTCAACTGGGAAAAGAGCAGACTCTCTCCGGTGCAGAGAGTCCCTTTTCTCAGTGTGGAGTTGGACTCACAGAGGAACGCGCTCAGTCACTGTTGACCTGCCTGAGTTCCCTCGAAGGCAGGAAGGTGGTCCCACTGAAACACTTTCAGAGGCTCCTGGGACATATGGCTTCCGCAGCAGCGGTGACGCCGCTCGAATTTCTCCATATGAGACCACTACAATTCTGGCTGAACTCCCGGGTCCCGAGATGGGCATGGCGCTGCGGCAAACTCCGTGTGGTTACACACTCAGCCCCTGGAGAGACCCCGTGTTCCTGCGGGCCGGAGTGCACCTTGGACAGGCGTCTCGGCACACTGTCGTCACGACAGATGCATCCAGTGTGGGCTGGGGCGCAACGTGCAACGGTCAGGCAGCCTCGGGACTCTGGGGAGAGCCCCAGCTGCTTTGGCATATCAATTGCCTAGAGCTGGTAGCAGTGCATCT
>JAUCNO010001113.1:634643-658171 GCA_032353835.1 Enteromius viviparus | reverse complement strand
TAACTTTAATAATTATTATAATATTTGCTTACTCAACCTCACACGGCTGTAAGTCAGACATTTTTTCTCAGATTACAACAAATCATTAACGGTGAATATGGAAATAAAAATTACTAATTTCTATAATTTCTAATTGTGACTCATTCGGTCAGCACTGGTCAAGTACGCTATTGTCAAGAAGCAGCACGTGTAGAGGCAGTAAATGACAACAACGCATGCGCGATGCTTCAGATCATATGGCAAGTGTAAACGCGTCAGATCAGATATGGGTCACAATTAAAAAAACGTGTAAACGGACAACCAAAAAAATCAGATATAGGCAACAAATCAGAATTGAGCATCAAGACCTGCAGTGTTGCAGGGAACACCCAAAACGGAAATGGTTGTGTCAGACAAGGGAGATTTCCATATTGTGTACGGGGATATTTTTTAGAACCACAGCTGTTATATGTTTGGTTTTATGTGCAGTAGATTTGCGAATGGGTCATGTGTATGTACCTCAGAGTGTGTTACATGCAGTAGGTTGGGAGGATGGTAGCTGGTGGTCAGGGCTTGTGACTCCAGTGTGCTTGAGTCCTGAAGCTGCTGTACAGTAGAGAAATGTGCCTGCTGAGTAAATCCCTCAGCTATAGAGAAACCTGCAACAGAGCATACATATTTTAAACCAGGGTTCCTTAAATCTAGCCCTGGAGGGCTAATTTTTTTTCCACAAGACCCTCTCTTTTCAGGAACAGCTATCTTAAATAAAAACTCTATAATACCAGTAAATGGAAAATGATAAAAAAATACATATATATATAAAAAATATATATATCAAATTCAAACAAAAATTTTTAATGCAATGCAGGGAATTCAGTTTTTACCAGGAATTTACCATTACCCATTTAACAGGTTTTTACGGTTAAAATCACTGTCATTCTTTACAGTGTAACAGTAAGTTACATGTAAACTACATGTAGCAAAAACAGCAACTACATGTAAAATAGCAGTTATTACTGAGAAGCTCTATCAGCTTTCAGGCGCTTTCAGGCATGGGCGAACGGGGCCCATGACACGTGGGGGCGGCAGCACAAGCACTAATTGGGGAAAAAAATCATCTGCGCCCCTAGGCGGTTTTCTATTACCTATCATAGCCTACCTACTGTATGACTATGGCGTTTAAATAGCCTAGTTCCAAATCTAGCGCACATAAAAACAAGACGAGCAGTTCTATTCAGTAAACTATTCTCATGAGTGAGCATTTGTGCACCGTGAGAGAACACAACACTACGCGTGTGCAAAACTGCGCTCTTGCGAGAATGCCGCTAAGTAGCGCTCGCTCTATGCTCTCTCAACTGCTCAAAGACTGGAGGCAAGGATCAAATGTCAGATCTCTCCGCTCTTGTGATTGGTCATTTTCAACACATACCGCTTATCATGGCTTTAGGAATAGTGTGTTTAAAAAAAAAAAAAAATTATTAATAATTAATCCTTTATAAACAAAAATACAACAAAAATACATATTTGCAGTACAATATAAAAATCAGGTATAAAACATGAAACATAATGTAATAGTCTAGTCATTTCAATAATTGAGAATCCATTTAGAATACCATAAAAAAAACGGCATACGCTATCCTTCACAGTGTCAAACATCAATCAATTATTGCTACTTGATTTTCATATCTGACAATTATTATAATAAGTTTTGGGATCATTATTTTTGCCAGTGGCAATTTATGCCAAGTGCACATAGCATTTTCTGATATTTATACCACTTATTGCAAGTGGCAGTTATTTGCATTATAAAACATATAATGAGTGTAATTTTTCTTTTTTACAGCATTAAATAGATGCCATCGTTGACACCTTTAATGGGAAAATAAAGCCCTCCCTAACCTTACTCAATTCTAGACATTTTTATTCAAAATAAATGCTTTATATTAAATAATTTCACCATCAATAATAAAATGAGCCAGTAAGATTTGTTAATTAAAAATTATTTCATGTCTGTTTTTGTCTAAAAATATAATATATAGTACTCTTTCTTTATTCCACAACTGAGAAGCTCTTACAGAAAAACACGAATGACTAAATCTTAAACATCAGACAGGCATCATTATAATTCATTCAATTTTCCCAATTAAGAATATCATATTTGCCCAGAATATTACAGTAGTAATAAGTATTAGGTTTTCTAATATTTTATATGTTTGCTTGCAGTGAGAGAATAGGCCTTAATGTTGTTTCTTAAGCTTGTAACCAAGTACATATACATTAAATACAATATGTTAAGTTGCATTTTATATATAATTTTGCTGCTGTAGTTGTTAAACAATTTCTCATATACCTAAAACTAGCAATATTATATTTAGTTATTTGTAATACCTTTTTCACTTGTTTTTTAAAAGGATAAAGTAGAATCAAGAATAATACCTGAATGATAGATTTGGGAATCACAATCAATTATAGAGCATGCGCGTTTTTGGGGAAAACCTACAAGCAGTCTTCTTTACATTAAGAACCAAATGTGAATCATTAAGTGGTTCACATTTATTTTAGAAGGCTTGTTTTGGAAATAGATTATAGTCTCATCTGCGTACATCTGAACATCACACCCTGCACACTGAGAGTAAATCATTTATATATAAAATAAAAAGCAGAGGCCCCAGGATAGATCCCTGAGGCACACCGATTTCATTAGACAAGATAGCTGAAGTTACACTACTCACCCTAAAACACTGAACTTTATCTGTAAGATAAGACTGCATTTAAACGAGTACATTTAAAGAAAAGAAGGTGGAGGCAGAACCATCTTTGTCTCATTTAAGCTGAATGGACATTCTACAGCAAATTCACATGACACACTTTCACAGTGAAAAGTTAACTGCATGCAAATTTTGTCCAAAACAGGAGTATTTACAGAAGAGTGTACATGTGTGTTACCTTGTGTCATAGCAGGCTGTTCAAATGTGGACTGAGGCAGCGCTGGTGCCTCAAACTGGCCCATGTGAGCATGCTGCGCACTCACAAATGATTCTGTGAATAAATAAAATGTTCATAGTTCATTTAATGTATTCTAAGTAAACAATTGAGTGGAATGCTGTGGTGTCAGCTACTCAAGGTTCTGGATATTCAAACAATAGAACACGAAAGAAGCAAGTTTTCTCTATATTCAGCTGTAAAATAATGAAAAAGACACTGTTGCAGAAGTGTCTATATTTAAGTAGTACATTAAATACATTTTAAAATATTGTTTCATAAACCCAAACACTTCTTACTTAAATCATTAATGAATGAAGCACTAACAAAATGTATTTGCTTTAATGTTTTTGTTGTTTTTGTTAAATAAAAACCAATTTAATGCTCAGAGGATACTATGATATTCTAATAGTCTGGATTAATCTATACAAGTCAGTACATTTCACAATGCAAATAATTGTAATAGTAAATGAGTGGAGTTAGAACCTAAGATTATATTGCATCTTTTTGTGCTGTGAATTATTTTCTCATACATTTAAGTATGCATTGCCTCCCTTGCCTACTCAGAGAAAACACCCCTGAAACAAACAATCCCTCTCACCTGTTTCTTGCAGGGCATCTTCCCCCAGTGCAGCTGGCAGTGTCACCTGTTGGCCATCTCCCACCACCTCAAGCATGCTCTGGGTTCCTGTCCCAACCACAGCTGTGGGCGGCTGCATGTCATTGGAGCTCTGCTGCTGTTGCAGCTGTTGAGCCAGCTCATACCTGTGAACAAACCAAAAAAATAACACTTATGTTTAGTGTTATTATTGATAAAATAAGCTATGATTAAGGCTAAGACTAACAGAAATTTGCAAAGATGTTGTTGGAATATCACAAGGATGAAAATAACCTGCCCAGCCCTACCAATTATGGACAACACTCAAAACTGAAAACAAAAAATAACTTTATTTGAATTTATTGAACAAATTTGGCACAGCAGCGTCACCGCAGCTCCATTTTAGAGAGTATTGCTGCACAGGAATGGCATATGCAACACAAGGATACGTCTTCTATGTGTATTAACGCTTGGATTTGAACTAAAACAGTGCATCTGTGTGTCAAAAACTGCAAAGTTTTAATTTTGGGGTGGAGTAACCATTTAAAGGAATAGCTTGCAATCATTCATTCAATCTCTTGATTGTACGAAAGTTTTCACAAGATTTTGAAGAATGGGTTACCAGTCAGTTCCTGGTTTCCACTGACATCCATCGAATGTTTTTTTCCTCAATACTGTGGAAGTCAATAGCTATTAGCAATTGTTGTTACTCCCAGTATCCAAAATATCTACTTTGCATTCAGCAGAAGAAAGAAACTAGGAACAAGTTGATACTGAGTAAATAAACAAAAGACCGTTAGGACAACACACCTGTGTGTTTTCATGTGCTTTCTGCAGTTGGGGGAGGACTTAAAGGTTTTCTGGCAGTAGGGACACATGTAGGGCCGTATGTCGCTGTGGGTAGTCATGTGGCGTCGCAGGCTCCCGCTGGTTGTGAAGGTGGTGTCACATAGCAGGCACTTGAAGGCTTTGAGCCCAGAGTGTGTGCGGATATGAGCTTTAAGTACGCCGGATGAAGCAAACCCCTTACTGCACTGCAGGCACTTATACGGCCGCTCCCCTGTATGTGACCTGCACAACACAAAATACAGAGACTCACATCAGCCTTGAAATCACTTTATGTTTTTATTTTAAGTTCATCTTGTTGCCACCAACTACATCTTATCAATCTGTTTCTGGACCAGTACTTCTTGTGGTGCTACTTAATGATGTTACTATGGAAGGCTGTTTTTCGCCACTGAATAAAAAATAAAAAAACTCACAATTCTGACCTTTTTTCTTAGAACTGCGTGACACAGCCTTATAATTTGTCGCAGAACTGTAGGATCTAAAAGTTATGAAGTCAGAATAGCGAGACAAAGTTGCAATTATGTGAACAAAGTCAGAATTGTGTAATTCTGAGTTATAAAGTCAGAACTGCAACTTTATATCTTAGAATTCTGATTTTATAACTCATAACTGTGTGATATAAAGTTGCAAAGCTCAATTGTTTTTTAATATTGTGATATGTAAACTTACAATTGCGAATTATAAAGTCACATCTAAATCAGCGTCATTGCATTTTTACATTTTCAAAAGTGCATAATTTGAACCTGATGTGCTGCTTAAGGTGGCTTGACTTCTTGTACGCTTTGCTGCAGTATCCACACTTATATGGACGTTCATTCTCCACAATGTCCAGATACTGCTGCAGGGCGGCCCGTGAGTTCTGGTTCTGAAGGAGCCCTGCAGTGTTACAGTAAAAAACAACATTTAAAAATCTGAATATTCTGAGAATATTTAAAATATTCAGCCTCCCTGTAAATACCAATAAATATTCAATCACTGTTTCAATCACAATAAGAAACTCTAAAACATACTTTTTAAATTAATGCATTTCACAGTTGTCGATAGCTAACAAAACTGTACAAAATGTAGAACAAATGTCTTTAATTCAGTCAAAAATTAACAAGAAAATCACAGAAGATTAGATTAATTTTACACTTATCAAATCATATAGCATGTGCGGAAGCTCAGGTACTGTTGAACTGTAAAGGTGCATGGAAACACTTTGTTGATGATCTTCCGTACCCATGTCAGTGATGAGTATTGGCTCTTGGAGATGTATATCAGGCAAAGGCAGATTGCTCCTGGACACTCTGGCTTTGTGAGGTTTTCGAGGGTATTTGTGTTTTTTATGGTGTAAACTCTTAAAATGAGAAGTAACATGCGTTTTTCTGTGGCCTGACGTACGGAAGTACTTCTCGCAGTGAGGACAAGGGAATGGCCGTACACCTAAGGAGAAGCACATAAACATGTCGTCATTTTTATTTTTTTAGCAAATAAAAGACTGCTTTCACATTTTGATCTGGCCGTATCCAACATAGACCATACTGTTGCATTCGGTCAATTGGAAATGTCACAACTTTCAAAATACACATTTTATTTTTCCATACGTATTATTTTCGACATACATTTTCTATATTTTTCCCACAAGTTTAAAATCTTTGAAATATCTTGTATCTATGTTTTA
This sequence comes from Enteromius viviparus, assembly GCA_032353835.1. Lineage (NCBI taxonomy): Eukaryota > Metazoa > Chordata > Actinopteri > Cypriniformes > Cyprinidae > Enteromius > Enteromius viviparus. The sequence continues at coordinate 652,100 of JAUCNO010001113.1, read as the reverse complement.
GTTGCTTTCTTAAATGTTTTCATTTTAACCCTGTATTTTATGGATACACATAAATATGCATACACCAATGCATTATAAACGGTCTTTTTCACACTTTCATGTTTTTGGCTTGTGGTTTGCTTCCAGGGTAATTTTTTTTCGGTAACAACAATGGCAGACTTTAGCATGATCACGTTTAATTTCTATTTTAAGAAATTATTCTCTGTTATTATCGTGTTTTTTTAGTACAGCCCTTAATTTCCAATAAGAACCTTTTAATTCTTTCTGAGAAAAATGGATTAGTAAAATGTCACATTTCTCTTTAAATTATGCAACTGGTTTATTCCCTACATTATTCACTTTCCAAACCTCTTCCAGATAAAGCTTTGTGATGAATGCAGAAACATGATTCTGAAATGTCGACCTTTATACAACAGCACTCATTAAGTTATGCTAATGTATATGGACTGGATATGCTACACCTATGTATTATTATTATATGCTGTGTAGTTTAAATAAAAAAAAATATATATATTTTTTTAAATTTAATTAAAAGTGATATACTTCAGAGCCTATTAAATTGTAAAAAAAAAAAAAAAAAAAAAAAAAAAAATTTTTTTTATCTTTTATACATTTTGGTGTATATTAGTTTATTTCACTGCATTTGAATTTAATTTAGAATTTTATAGCTCCCAATCACAAAATGCATGTATTCCTTGAGGGCCATGTATTAGCAGAGTTTAGCTTCAGTCTTAATTAAACACACCAGAACATGTTAATCAATGTCTTTAGGATAACTAGAAATGTCCAGGCAGGTGCAGGTAAACCCTGCAATACAGTGCAGGACCAGACACCTCTGATCTGGGAACTTTTGGACAAAGTATGTGTACGTAACAGAAACAGTGCTGTTCTTACCAGTATGAAGACGCTGATGGACCTTCATGCTCCCAGATGTGGAGAAACATTTCATGCAGTACTGACACACAAAAGCTTTAACGCCTGTGTGGATCTTCATGTGGGCTGTCAGTGTGCTCTTGACTGCGAAGGCACGGAAGCACTGCTTGCACTTGTAGGGTTTTTCATGAGTGTGAATACGGATATGACGGACTAGATCGCTGGGTTTCTTGAACTCTTTGGAGCAGTATGGGCAGCCATGCCACCTCACACCATTCTCCTGCCTGATGGTGCCTGTCAACACACAAAAATATCTGCTAGAATGTATATCTGTGAATACAAAGATATGATAAATAAAACAAATATTTATTTCACACACATTTTGGATTAAAAGGAAGCCATCCTTTTTTGACTTTTCTTCTCATTTATACATTTAGAAGAGGATAATTAAATGAAAGTGTTCCAGGTCTGTAAAGCATACCTAGCATTTGTGGAGGCTTTTTGATAATGCTTCTTTTCTCCTTTTTAACAACAGTGTCAGTGACAAGTATTTTTGAAGGGACTGGTCCATCATTTGTTGAAGTTGCTGTCAGGGCAGTTGTCTCTGGCTGAAGTTTTTCTGAGCTGCTCTGAGTTTCAGGCTGCACTGGAATCTCTGTCAGTCCACTGTTCTCCAGAGCTTGCTGTGGAAACATCAAATTTAATTAGATCAAATGTTAAAAGGCTCATGCACTTATTTGAAATGATATTTTATTTTATTTAATTTATAAATAAAATGCTAGTTTCTGTGAGTCTGTGAAGGGATGTAAAAATGATGGCTCACTTGTATAAGCACTTTTTTAAATAATTTCTATTACAAAAAGGTGGCCAAATAAAAAAAAAAAAAAATTATAATTAATTAAGATATAGGATATTTGAATGAAATCTTTGGTGAATATTAAACAAAGATCGAATCGTGCTGTAAATGAAGTAAACAGCAACACAACAGGCCTTTGGTGCCCTTTGCAGGCATTGTATTACATTATGTATTTTACAGTGTTATTCAATGAAACCATAATTAAACCATATACCATATATTGCCTCGTTGTTTTTATATAATACATTTTACGTCATGGAAACTGCAATGTTAAGTCCAAATGCGTTGTTGTCCCTCAGCACAATAACCTAGAGATCAACTTCATTACTCTTCATTAGCTGCGTTTGTAGCTGGTTTGTAACCAGACTGATAAACAAACACAACAGTTAACTTCGTTCCAGGCGCGTGCGCCCGATGAAACCATCCATACAGTCCACGTGATCACAAAGTGAAAGTAAAAAACAAGCGTAAATTTAAACACGATTTCAATACTTAACCTAATAGACAGTGGCTCCCCGATGCCCGAAAATTACATAATTACCCAAACATATCTGTGAAAGAATGCAAAAGCATTTAAATATTTTTCCTCCCTACATGATAGCCCGACGGGCAGGGCTGAGATGGATTTTGGTAGCCCGACTGGAAGACACAATAGCCCCGGGATGTCGGGCTAGTGATTTTGCAAGCCCTGAATAGAATGCATTTTACAGGTGCATAATCTGAGTCAGGAGTCAGGAATAGTCAATTTAATATGTTCACACTGTTATTTAAAACAAGATCTGTTGCAAAGAAAATTAAATGATTAAAATGAACATTGTTAATGTCTGACATGTATTCTGCAGCATACAGGAACACATGAAACCAGGCCATGGGGACTTTTACGCTATCAAGTGTCATCTTGCACCTGCTTCAACCAACCATTTAAAATCACCGACATTTAAATTGCCCTCTCGAGTAGGTTTCACTTTATTTTTTCTTTCTTCTCTGAAATAGATCTTGCTTACCTGTAGGATGTCCTGGTTGATGGCTGTGCCTATGGCCTGCCCAGGGGGGGGTGCTTGAGCACTGTCTGCTGTCACATGGTCAGACAGTTCCAGCAGCTGTTGGATCACATCTGTCACACCCTCTGCCCCTTCTGACCCCACTACACCCTGATCAGCCCTTGAATTTCCTTTCTGAAAACAAACCAACAGAAGAATCACACTTTACATGTAAGCTTATGTAAGGATGACGGTAAACAAAAGGTTCCTCACACTACAATCAACCCTGGGTTAACGTCATTGTATTATATATATATATTTATATATATATTTTTAAATGAAAAAGTTTAACTTTTGTCCATTCTAGATTCGTTTAATGTGAAGCATAACATTTTAAATTTTTTTTGTGTGTTTGTTTTAATTTTGATGATTAGAGCTTACAGCTCATGAAAATCAAAAATCCAGTATCTTCCTAATAAATATACAAAAAAAAGTATATTAAATTTATGCACAAAATACTTGGTCAAGGCTTCTTTAGCATAAACTCCACCATCAGTGAGGAGTAGCACGGAAGTGATCAGCCTGTGGCTCTAATGAACCTTCATCTGATTTGTTGGATCCACTGTTTATCATTTTTTTAAAATATCCCCTTGTTCCCTTACAGGGTTCAGGTCAGGCATGTTGGCTGGTCAGTCAAGCACAGCAATATCATAATCAGCAAACCACATGGAAGTGGTTTTGGCACTGTGGGCGGGTGCTAATGTTCTGCTGAAAAAGGAAATCAGCATCTCCAAAAGCAGCAGATGAAAGAATAAAGTGCTCCAAACCTCCTGGTACACGGCTGCATTTACTTTGGACTTGATAAAACACAATGGACCAACATTAGCAGTACCAACATCAGACTTCACGGCACCCAAAATAAGACTTGGGAAACTTCAAACTGGACTTCAAGCAACTTAAACTTCCTCCAGACTCCAGACCTTGATTTCCAAATGAAATGCACAATTTACATTCATCTAAAAAGAGGACTTTAGACCACTGATCAACAGTCCAGTTCTTCTTGTCCTTTGCCCAGGTAAGATACTTTTGATGTACTGTATGTTTCAGAAGTGGTTTGGTAGCCTTTTTCCTGAAGACATCATAACATGGTGACTTTTGATTCACAGACTCCAGCTTCAGTCCAGTCTTTGTAAAGCTCTCCCAAGTGTTTGAACTGGCTTTGTTTGACAGTACGCACAAGCTTCCTTCCATTCAACTGCACATGTGATATGCTTTGATACAGTGCATCAGTAATGACCTTACCCTCTTCGTGGAGGGTGTCGGTGATTGTCTTTTGGACCACTGCTTACAGAGCTGTAAGCTTTAATCATCAAAATTAAGAAAAAACAAATAATCAAACTTTTTACTTTACATGTAATGAATAAAGACTATAGGAAAGTCACTTCTTGAAACAAGAAAAAAAAAAAACCTTCACAATATTCACACATCTTGGGCAGCATGAGGGTGAGTAAATGATGAGAACATTTCATTTTTGAGAGAAGTATCTTCTTTACTGTTAGCAGTAAGATAAGTTCATCTCAGACAGGAACAGACTGAAATCACCTGTGTTGCTGGCTCCTCAACTTCCATTACTGATATGTGCATTTTGCTGATGTGTGCGTTGAGACTGCCAAGTTTTTTATAGACACAGCTACAGTCCATACATGGGTAGAGAGGAACACCAGTTGCCTAAAAACAGAGATTTTTAATTAACAAAAACACCTACTGCAGATTTGGAGGCATTCAAGCTATTCAATATTATTATTTTGCCAATTTAAGACGAACCAACACTGTAATTATTGCAACATTGTCTTCCATCAATTCCATAGACTCCGGCAACACAATTTTTTCTTATTCCATGTTGGGAACACAGCAGGCACTAGTTATTAATTATTTTCACATTCTCATAACTTCATGAACAGATGATTACAGCATTTAACTAGATTCATAATGAAACAGTAAATGGTTTGAAGAATGTTGGAATCATACAGTCTTGGACTTTTAGTTCAGTTCAGTGTGTTATTGTTGCATTGCTCTCCTGTTTGTTTCTATAGCTACTCTCATTATTTGTCATGACAGCTCACTAACCTCATTAATCGTGTTAGTCTTCTCTTATGTGTATATATTCTGTTGCACTTGTGGTTGATCAGTCATTGAATGTTTTTGCACGACTCTTAATGTTTTCCTGCTTGTTCACTAAAATTTTCCTGAACTTAAATCTACTCCTTGACTGCTCTTGTCACAATGTTGTTACAGCATCACATTTCTTATGTTATTTAAAACTGTGCTTTTAGCTCTCTCTCTGATTTTTTTTATGCGCAACTATCAGTAAGCATAAATCTAACCCTCAGACTTCTTTCACCGTGAGTGGAGATTAACAGCGCTGAGTAACAGGCTTGTGTGATATCACCCCGTCACAGGACCCGCATGCTTCACTCTTCCAGCAGCACTTTGATACGCCATTGTGGATCTGAACTTTAATACAACAGCTTTCTTCTTCCACGACGGAGTTTTGCATCACAGCATCTTTGTTTCCAGGGAGAACGTTAAAGAATTCAACACATGTATCTTCTAGTAATCCCGTTTTCCGATTTTGTCTGCCGTATGCATCAGGCGTTCAGGCCAGTGGTCCGTGTTCAAGACGTCTGATGCTGAGACTATTGATCCCATATTCATGAGAGCATCAGATGGACTGGGTGTCTTCTGCAGAGAATCCCGACACCCTTATTCCCCACGAATCATCATTGTTGAAAATGTTGCACAATCTTGTCTTGTGCAGGACACCCCTGCACTCTCCACATGGGCGAGTGTTTCTGCTTGCCTGGACAGTGCCCACACCGAGAGAGACTGCTCCCACCATGGGGACATTTTACAGTTCTCAAAATCACAATGACTGATAATAATAGTGATAATAATAACTATGAACTGGATATAATGTTAAAATAGATCATCAAGCCAATAGAGAACCCTCACTAACTTGACAGTGATTTGATTCTGGAATATGGTAATATTTTGGCTTCAAATGCAGGTACTGTGTAAGTCTTGCCAAAAAATGTGGTCACATTGAGAGGAAACACAAGAAACATGCCAAGAAACAATAAAGGAGTTGTACCAAATCCATTAAATCAAAGTTTTGCAAGTATAACGCCTTTTGAAACACCAAAAGGAACTGACAGAAAGGAAAAGACATGATGCCTGTTAATATCATAAGCAAAGAAAGCTTTGTGAGTCTAATTAACAAATTGGACCAGAGATATTAGCTGCCTTTGATGAATTATTTTTCTCATGTACAAACATGTGTGAAGACAGTGAGCTCTGAGCTGCGCCAGGTGTACTTCTAAACCCCTAGCACCCTACTTGAGCTTCCACTTTCATACTCAAGACTTTGAATTAAAAGCATGCTCTCTGTAGTAGTGCACGGTATCTGATATCCGATATCTGATATTGATATTTTTGGCCAATAGCCCCTAATGATGAAGTCTCTCTTTTGTGGAAATTATAAGCTAATTATTTTTCATTTTGGTTAGTATTTAACCAAAACGTATTCATTAGAATTAATAAACAACAATAACTCTTCAGAAAATGCTCTTAAAAGGTGATGAGCACATATGTTGTGGGACATTTCTACCACACCTGGAAGAGGAAGATGGCCCTTAAAACGTGGGGTTTAAGGCAGAAAGTGATTCAGAGAGTTCTGGAGCGGAAGCGGGCCGTGAGCAACGTCCTGTCAGCACACAAATAGTCAAGATATTTGATTGCTTCCTGGCAGGACCTAGATGCACTTGAGTCTATAAACCAGGCATTACAGCCTCTGCAAGAGTTTGCAGATGCTCTATCGGTTGAAAGTCAGGCAAGTGTTTCATACAGAGATACATGGCTAGTTTATACCTGCAAGTAGTTCACCTTTCAGAGAGACTTCTCAGCACATCAGGAAATGTAGCGAGATGCCAACGCACATGCTTAAAACCTAAATCAATATGCTAGTTTTCTCTGCAAAAAGAAAACGGTTGCTTTCACATTTAAGTACATATGGCATGACATTGTATTGTGCTAAAACATAGGCTTACATTTTACTACTTCATGTTAACATGTTAATTTTTTATTTTATTATTGTGGCTGTTAACAAGTTGTTAGTATTTTTACTATATAACTGATTATTTAATTTATTATTGCATTTTTGTTCAATAATATATATTTTTATTTATTTATTATTTTAAATGTATTTAATATTGGAAAAAATAAACAGGCAAGGCAATATTTAGTTTAAAAGATGATCTTGTTTTATGATAGCCTTAATGATTGCATGGTTACTTGCGAATAAAAAAAAATCTTTGAGATAAATGCATCTTTTTGTGTGTGTTTGCAAGTCTATTGTAACAGCAAAACAGAATATCAGCAGAGGTTTTCTGTCATTAATAGAGTTTTAAAGTCTAAATGTTTGCACCTTCCTTGACATAGTTATTTATTTTGTTAGCTAAATTAGATTTAAATAGAATCGAAAAATATCTATTACTTCTTTATTTTAATGTCTATCACATGAATTATAAAAAAAAACAGCTAACAAAAATAGCATTTCTCTAAAGAAAGAAGATATAACGTTATACTTTTACAACATCACATATGGCATATTTTTTTGATGACCACAAGACAGTGCAGAGGGTGTTACCTGAGAATGAACTCGCTGAACATGTGAATGAAGGTTTCCTTTTTGGGAAAAAGAGGCTGGACAATGCAAGCACATATGGGGTTTCTCCCCTGTGTGTCGCACCATGTGTGTCTGCAGCACCACCTTTTGGTTGAAGGCCTTTCCACAGTGAGTGCATTTATACGGCCTCTCACCTGGATCACACAGAATACAATATCAAAAATTCAACAGCACAGGTTCACAAAAATAGAAACATTAGTGTGTGTTCAAGTAAGTAAATGAAAAATTTACCAGTGTGAATACGTATATGTCTAACAAGCTGACTGGGTTTTTTAAAGGTCTTTCCACAGTGATGACAAACGTTCTTGAATCCTCTCCGATCAATGTTCTTATAGTTTCTTGAACTTGTTATAACAGGCCTTTAAAAGAATTGAGGATCAGAGTATGAGCAACAAAGCTGTACTCAAATAGTACATACAATATATCTGGATTAATATACACCCAAAAAATTTATTAAAACTAATCTGATAATTCAGCTTTAATAGTAAGAAACTTACTAAATCAAACAATATAAAGAGCTGGTATTCAAGTGGATGAATCTCATAAAACATATCTAGAGTACATCACATTTCAAAAAGGCATGACTTGCATAACCACACAGGATAACCACAAAACAGTTATTAAGAGTAAGCATTTGCAAACATTGCAAAACTTAAATAATAAGATGAGGGTTGTTTTATTTGCATCCAAATGCCTTATACATCATGCCACCTACATGCTATAGGACTTTTAAAAACACTGGATTGCTGTTCTTTGACAACTAAACTACTGTCTGATTTTGCAAATGTGATTTTCAGTCATAACATTACAGACACAGACTGGACTAGAAATCGAAGCGAGGTCTAATGCAGGGTCTTGGAGCCCGGGACACCTCGGGTTGAGTATGCTCTGACTCCTAGCCTCGACAGGAGACCAGAGGACTCGTAAGCAGTGTTTAATGGCATCCACTATCCACCTACTCAAGGTCTGCTTGTTCACTGGACACCCCCTCTTGGGGGGACCAAAACAGACCAAGAGTTGCTCCAAATTGCACCACAACTCTGTGGACGTATGCGTCGCACTGGACAGAAGCAATTCAGGTTCTGCTGTCCTACAGTACAATCGGCTTTGGTGTGACCACAGGGACCCTCAAAATGCACTCTATAGGCATGGATGAAGGGGCTGCTGCGGCCTGAGATCTCCTCTATAGGCTCAAAAGGTAGCCCACAGAGGGCCTCTAACAGGGGGGACCTGGGATCATACAGGAGGCCTCAGTCTCAGTGCACCGTAGAGGAAACGTGTAACCATGGGGTCTCTACCAACTGTGTGTCCACCGAGAGAGGCGTGGTAAGCCAATATTGCCACTACTAAACCTACAGGGTGAAGTGGGTGACCCCAGTGGGAATCAGGCCTGCAGGAACTCCAGCACTGTACCAACTGGGCAGTTAACTGGGTCCTGCTGGCGTTCTCTACACCAAGAAGTGAAAGGTTTGCACTTCAGGGCATACCGTTTCCTTGTGAATGGAGCTCTGGATTGGAGGATGGTCTGGACAACCTCGGTTGAGAGACCTGAGGCTATGAGTTGTGCCCCCTGAGGTGCCACACTCCCAGCTTCCACAACTCCAGGAGAGGGTGCACAATGGTGACATTTTACTCAGAGCTTTCTATTTTCTTGGTTTCTGAGCTTAAGTTAATGCCTTAACAGCTGTCAAGAATCGCAACTCTGGGAACAAGTTATAATTCTGTTATAAGTTATAAGTTCTGGAGTTCACAAAGACTTTAGTTGTTGCCATTGAAACACATAACTCTAGCCAGTGAGAAAGTCTAGCCAAGTAGAACGTCTCAAGTTGTCATCTTCGAATGACCATAACTACAACATGAAGTGAACGCCTACCTACCTGCGATTTTCTAATGATCCTAAACACATCATTTAGCATGCTCAGGTGAGTTTGATTAGGCGTAGGGCTAAACTCTGCAGGATCTCAAGTTCATTTACAAAGATTTATGCGTTTTTAGGATATGAAAAATTGTCCTAATATTTTTTTTCAATCTGTTACAATTTTAAAATTAATGTTCTGTATTTCAGGGCTAATCTGGACATTCAGAGATTAAGCAGCATCCCATCTAAAAATGCAACTTTTGCAATTTGAGTACGAAAAAATAAAAGTGATGGTCAATGCAATGGAAGTACAGTTCGAAAGGGTTAACATGGACACCAAAATAAATATGGGAAACATATTTCATGGAACACAAAGATAGTTTCTGAGAAATGTTAACCTGTCTTATTTGATTGCCTCTTATAGTAACAAAAGAAATCTTTTCTTTTGACTAGATAAATGGTGGTGGCATGCTGAAGTGCTGTGTAAAACTTTGGTTAAACATCTCCATAAAAATACAACTGTAAATCACAAAAGTGTCCTGACCCTTCAGCTGAAGACATCACTGATCAATAATAATCACCATGAAATCCCACCTGATCTTGGCGTGACTTTTCAAATGATCTTTCAGCAGGTGTTTTGTCGAGAACTCTTTGCTGCAGGTCTTGCAAGTGTGTGACTTTGTTCCACTGAGTTCTTGCTTATGTTCCTCAAGATGCAAAGAAAGCTGACTCTGAAGAATGAATTCATCTCCACACTCAGAGCACAGGAAGTTCTGACAACACAAAGCATAATATTGCAAAATATAATGCAAAAAGAGAGAAGTATTTTCATTCTAAATGAACTGGACTAGCAGTCTTTACTTTGAGACAAAAAAACAAATAAGCTATTAACCATAAACAATAAATGTCCAGTGGATTTAAAGAAAGTGGTCTGACCTCTTCTTTTTCGTGTATCATGACATGAGCCTTCAGACTGGCCACTCTTGAGAACTTCTTATTGCATATTGGGCATTTGGGTTCACTGGTAGTGTGAGTGGATTTATGAAGGCCAAGATTGTACTCCACATTGAAGGACATAGGACAATGGTCACACCGATATGGCTGCATCCAGAAAGAAGTAAGTAACAGTTATGTTATCAGCAGTTCCTGAGCAGCACATTTGCAATTACTAACAAAACAGGACCAATACATAAAAAAATAAACATAAAAATAAATAAACTACTGGAACTGCACCCTACTAACTTATTTGTTACAATGTGCAGAAGTCAATACTTAACATTAGACATTGACATTTAAATTGGATGAGCGTTTTTCATGCACAAGAATAGCGTTTTGAGGATTCTGAAAAAAAGTCTAAAAAGTAACATGTTTTTCCTAAGGCTCTTCAGAGAATTAAGAGAAAATAGTAAATAGTGAAAATGCAGTAGATTTTTACCAACAGTGATTTACTTTTTTTTTTTTCTCTCGAGGCATGCTTGTGAAGTTACCGTTTATTCACATGATAGCTAGTTGGCTATGTGCCTGTTTAATAAGTATTTTATTCAATTGTAATTTATACTACCATAGCACTTACATTATCTTAATATAAAACGTGTTAAATTATGTCTGATATAATAATTCACCTGTCAAGACAGATTAGATCTTACGTGAGATGATGATATTGTACAGTTTCTTGCCTTATCGTTGACTTCATGGTCTCGCAGATGTCTCTGAAGTTGACTCTCACTGGAAAAATTCTGGGAGCAAATATTACATTTGTTTTCCACATGCTTCTGGCTTTCTGAACTTGCTTCCTGGCCACCATCTGCAGAACACGGAGAAAACAACAACAACAACAAAACTATTAATGTTATATTTAATTTTTTTCACTAAGCACTTACCCCCATGTCGTTCCAAACCCCAAAAAAGCTAAGTTTGTTTTCAGAACAAAATTGAAGACATTTTAGATGAAAACCGGGAAGCTTGTGAGTGTTCCATTGACTGGCAAGTAAATAACAATGTCAAGGCCCAGAAAAGTATGAAATGCATCATTAGAATAGTCCACCTGCCATCAATAGTTCAACCGTAACTTTATCAAGCTACTAGAATACTTTTTTATATGGAAAGAAAACAAAATGACTTAATTCAACAATTTGGCACCGTAGCACCATTTTGGAGAGTATTCACTGAATGCACACTGCGTATGCTGTCCTGTGTAAGCTGCTAATTTTCCAAATCATCAAATTGATCATCCTTAACCCCTAGTTAGTGAAGATGAGAGTGGGCAGACCATGTTTGTGTCATTATTTATAATATATAAGGGAGTGGTGTAATTTTCTCATTATCTTCTGCTGGGATGTTCCTGTGACAACGAATGTCAATAGATTCCTTAAGGAATGGATGCACTGCACAAAATTACATGTTATATATAGATTTTTTTTAATACATATTAATTTTTCTAATAAATATTTCTCCAGTCTGTGAACAGTTTTTTGGTTCATATTTTTCTATTATTTTAGGAGCTATTTCGACAGTGATAAGGAAAAAAATAAAACTAAACAGAACTGACTGTCTTCAGAAAAGTTTTAATTGTTTGGTTTATTTAGGACACGTTCACACAGCAGCAGAATCCGGTTGTCAGGCCTTACTATGGTTATCTTCACACACACCGTACAATTTACGAACTAAACTCACACCTGTACATTTGTTACTTCTGTTTAATTACGCAGTACACTGCAGGCTGTAATCTAAAGCGTTACCGAAATTCTCAAATGATAACTAATCATTCTTAGTGAAGTCAGTGATTTGAGTTATATTTTTAAAATGTTTTAATATCTTTCTTACAAAAACCCATCAATCTACTTCATTAGACGTGTCAACTGTCAACGCCCCGGAGGCATAAAGGTTAGTTTTACGACAGATATATGCCATTTTATGGAGCTTCAAAATATTGTCCAGTGTCCACTATCCACCACCATTACCAGGCTTAGAGCAGTGCATTGAGCTTTTTTATACTTTTATACAAATCCCTCGGTCCCTTCCTCTGAAAAACAGCTCCACAATATAAGGATACTAGCACACTTTACTTTTGGGGTACACTGCAGGTGGTTTTCTTCAAACATGATGTTTGGAATTGAGGTTCATAAGACCAGTGAATCTTATATCTCACAGTCTCAGGGTCTCAGCTCTAGGAAGAATCCTGGTTGTTTAAAAATATTTCATTAAGAGAAACACAGACTACATGCTGTGAACCTTCAATGCTGCAGAAATGTTTCTATACTGTTGCCCAGATCTGTGCCTTGATGCAATCCTGTCTTAAGAGGTAGAAAATTCCTTGGACTTGGTTTGTTTTCAGACATACACTGTTAAATGTGGGACTTAATATAGACAGGTGCGTGGCTATCCAAATCATGCCCAAAAACAGAATTCATCACAGGTAGACGACAGTGATTACAGTGTTGTAGAAATATCTAAAGGATGATCATAGGAAACAGGCTGTGAATACTTAGCCTAGGCAGATGTGATTTTTATTTCCGTTTTTTTTTTTAGCTAATAACTTTGAAAAGATTTCAAACAAACTTCTTTCACGTTGTCAATATGGGGTATTTGTTTGTAAAATTATAAATAAAATAAAGAATTCAATCCATTTTGGAATAAGTCTAAATAACAAAACGTGGAAAAAGTGAATAATTTCTTGTTGCACTGTATGTTTGCTGTGCATTTAAAACTTTTTTAGTCAATTAGATTCAAGCAGCCCTGCAAAATGAATAAAAAATAAAAAAACATTTTTTTTTTTTTTTTTTTTAAAGTTGCCTGCATTTACTAAATTGTGGAGCTTTGCCTTTTGTTGCTGATTTAAATGGTAATGCTTGGATGTCATTCCTAAAACATTGAAGCATGCATGTCTGAAAATTGGAAATTTCATACAAATTTCTACATGGATCATAGCCTATAGAAAATATTATCACTAAAAGCATCACTTAGTTAATTGTGATCTCACAAAGATTCGTTATAATCAATGAAGCTCTCTAAACTACACAAAAACATCTGCACTTGCATCTCATGGCTGAGATGATTTGTGAGCATGCAAAACTAACTGTATATATATATATATAGTTGACATATCAATGTGTCCTATAGTGTGAAACAAAAACCTCTGTATTGGATCAAGCAAATGAAACAAATAAGAAAACATCCTAAACAGTGTTACACATTCTGGCTAGCACAATCAAGAGCATTTATTTCATGCAAGTTGTAATACTATATTCATGTTGTGTTTATTTTCATGATCAAATAAACAATGCACTTGTTGAGTTAATTAAAAAACTAGTAAAGACCTTCAGTTTACCACGTTCTTTCTTACTGGAAAAACTGGCAAAAAATCCCCAATCCCCAGCATGTTTCCCTTCTACAAGTTATCATGTAAGCTACATAATACTCTTGTGTTTCCCAGGAGATAAAATAAGCACAATTTACCCCAATCATCCAGTTCAAAAAGTTGGCAACTTCAGGTCTGCAAGCACTAATGAATTCTTCTTCTTTGCTAACATTACTTCATAGGTACATTACTGTACCTTAAATTAGGTTAATCCAGAGATCAGATATGCCTCAGCATCCTTTTAATATTAATAATAACATACATAGAACTTCTGTAGCTTAAATAAGCATTTTCACATTTTTAATCCATTTCATGAAATGTTTTGTACAATTTTCATTTTAGAGTTAGGTTGTGAAAATCATGTTAAATACACTTTAATAGTAGTATTTAACAAATGACAGATGGGCTGTTGCCTGAACTGGTTAAAATCAAACAGAGACTGAACATGCGTCTGTTAACTAACATAAAAGTACCACGGTATCTTGTTTTCACAACAAGACATACTTAAAGCAGTTTTGGCGTAACGTTACTCTTTTAGAGGCGTTTTGGTTGTTTGACAGCTAAATAAGCAATAAGACCAGCTAACGTTAGATCAACTGATCATTATATAAAACCAGACCTAAATATATCGTGTGAATACTATATAGTATCTGTACATAAATCTCTAAAATAGGCTATAAACACATCTTATGTAACGTTAACTGCCCAACAAGTTCTACCCCTCCTTGGAAATGTGCGGAAACATTAGCTAACATTAGCAACGATGCCAAGCCTCTCAAAATCCATTTTAATGAAATGCATAAAATGCTCAGATAGTGTTAGGAGTAACGTTAGAATCTGAACTCTACTTCAACCACTCCAACGACGCATTCTCCTGCACATGACCGAGTTATTAATATCATTCCGCCGCAATCACTCCTGCAGCAGCATAAAAACACAAAGATACACACGCGCGCACACACAACCGACATACTATATCCGGGGACTATATACACACGCTTCAAATGGGTTTCTCTAACCTTTTGTTGCATTTTCGTCATGCACTATGCACGTAAACAAATAGTTTATGGTGTGAAGTTTTTATTTTTGAGCCTGAAGTTGACTTTACCGATTTCGCTGTCATCTTTAATCCTTTGTTTTCGCGGCCGGCCCCGCGGCATAGTTCCAGTTTATAGAGCGGGTGTAGTGTGAGCGATTTGGATTTCAAAATGGCGACCGGCTTCATTGAGTCGAGGCACGGCGTAGGCAGCAGAGCCATATCATATTGGAGGACGCGACATCTACCGGACAGTTATTGATACTTAACTAAAATTTGGACTGACTTTGCGTTTGTTTTCAGTATCGTACCAAAAAAACCCACAAATCAACCCATTAACATTTACAAATGTAAATGTATTTAATAAACTGAGTGAAGTTACTAGATAAATGGACTACATATGTTCATCCTTTACAAAAAAATTGACATTTTCAGCTATACCTTTAAGCATTAATTAATTATTCTTTGCTAATATTTTTTTAAATTAAATTAGGTTAATCCAGAGATCATATATGCAATCTATTTTATAAAATGTTTTTTTAAATTTTCTTTTAGAGGCAGGTTGTGGAAATCGTCTGATGTTTTATAAACTGTAACAGTAGACAGTTGGGCTGTTGCCTGAAAAGTACACAAACAAACAAAATGTTATATTTTGTATTTTAGATGTTTTTTTCAATATTTAATACTACTAATAAAAATACTAACGACATACGTCATAAAAAAAAATGATATTCCTTAGTATTTTTGTCTTGTTTACTAGTATAAATATTTTTTTTCAGAAACCAAGGCACATCATATAAATAGTATATATGCATAATTTAAGTAATTTTACTTGTGATGTAATGGAACTTAAAGATATTTATATTAGAAAACATGAAAAAAATTATAAATCCTTATTTTCTAAGACCTTAGGCATTTTCTAAGATACTTACGCGTTTTTGGCAACATTACCCAGATTAAAAAAAAAAAAAAAAAAAAGGCTAAAATGAACCTGAAGAGAACAAATGTTCCAACAAACTGTTCAGTTCTTTATTTACAGGAGGTCAAACTCTCAAAAAGTAAACTTTTAAATGGTAAATTTACTGGAAAATATCTTCAGAAGTTCACATTTTTAATAATAATAATATTAATAATCATAAAACAATTGATCGCAAGCAAGTCATAAATATATTTTTTTTCATTTAAAGGGTTTATGAGAATTTTACACATGTTCTTTACCAGCCATGTATGAATTTGTTAAGATGTTTAGTCTAATCCTGAATCCATTTACTGCACAAGAAAAGGTATTTCAAAACTTAAAAAATACAAAAAGGAATAAAAGACAGAAGGTGTATGTTTAACAAGGTTTTCATTAGGAATCTAAACTTCTACATATGTTTAACTGAAAAAAAGAAGCAATCTTTGCAACAAGCAGGCTTAGTTTTGATATATTTAGATTTAACCTGAGGTCATTCTCTCACCAAAAAAAGTCACCAGACAGTGGATTTCAAATTCAGTTAAATATACTCCCAGCCTCTCGTCTTCACCTCATTCAGGACTAAATTCTGAGTACACTATCGTCTCCTGTCTGGATTGATCCTCTACTGTGCCCTCAACATGCAATGTAGAGTCATCCAGCTGTGTGACTATGTAATGTGTCCCCTCGCCATTGACGATAACTTGAGTAAGACCCTCCTTCATCATCAGCTGACTGGCAGCAAACTGTAGCACCTCTTGCATCGCCTCAGATGTGTGCTCATGGGTAGAGTCCATTACTTGAGTCACCACTCCCACTTCTGCCCTCTCCTCATACACCTGTCCTTCACTTTGTCTTGAGGTTTGAGAGCTTTGACCTTCACCCTTCTCTTCTGGCATTGTGCTGGTGGTAATCTCTCCATCTCTAGCACAGCCTTGTTGGCCCAACTCTGTCACGGCACAAAGCAATGCGTCTAGAGCGGAGGAAGACTCTGACACGCTGTGCACAGCCTCCTCCCCTTCCTGTCTTGCTTCTGCTACAGTCTCTCCAGAAGACTCCACCAGCACATACTGAGTGGTCTGCCCTCCTGTCACTGCAGACACTTCCCGACCAGAAGTGATGAGCTGCCCGTCCTCAGTGATGTGTAGCACTTCAGCAAGCTGACTAGACATAGCGAGGGTCTGTAAAGTAGCAGCAGCCGACTCCTCCAGGGTCTGATCGATGGCTACCTCTCCTCCGCTGTAGCCCTGAATGATGATGACCTGCTGAACAGCCTCAGAACCCAGTTCAGTCTCGTCAGGGGTGAACGAAGAGTCTGCCTGGACAAATGATGCCCCCTGTCCCTTCAGGCGGCACTCGAAGGACTTGGACACAATTCCTGCCACAAACACAGAGAGTAGAAAAACATTCTGTAGATCAAGCCCGGCTGTAAAGCATTTTTTTGTACAATAGACAAATAACATCCTGTAGCCTAAAACAAAGTGAGTTGGAGTAACATGTATTTCATTACTAGCCCCACAAGTCAATTCTTCCCTCCTTCACACTTAGCAAATTAAGATTGGCTCACACTGTACGATTTCAGCCACGATTTGGCCATCTGTGACTGATTTTGAAAATCCTAAAATATTCCTATAATCCAGTGGTTCCCAACCTTTTTTAACTCACGGCCCACACAGCCAAACACATATGTTTCTGCGGGCCACTGCAAACGATTTTAAACAAATTTAAACGATCCCGCTTTTTGTGTCGGGTTAACTAAGTACTCAGAAGCAAGGCTGTTAATTGTCTTTATTGAATA
>JAUCNO010001113.1:601362-612429 GCA_032353835.1 Enteromius viviparus | reverse complement strand
CCTATTGTATACACCGAATACAAATTGCGTTCCTTGAATCTAGAAAAAACATGCAAGGATGCATGCTTCAGTGTTGCTACCCCTCATAATTTTAATGCCACCCCCTTGCCACCCCATGAATAATTTTCTAGATCCGCCCCTGAATACAGCTGGTAGTAGGAGGACTCGTGTGAAGCAAAAAGGGCTGCCATTGACTTGGAAATGTAAGCTTTTGCTCTTGTTTATTTGTTTGAGTGTTTTGGCGTTGTGGACCTGCAGGATAGTCATGGCATGCACAGCACTGTAAGCTTTGGTGGTGAGAGCACAGCAATTGCTCTCTTCACCTGGGGAATATCAATGTCCCACCTAATTGATCTTTACCTCACATCTATGCCACATGTACATGTACGAGCTACTACTACATATACTATAAAAACATTACTTTGTTGTAAAGCTGCTTTGCAATGATATGTCTCATGAAAAGCGTTATACAAATAAATTTGAATTGTTCGCATTGCTGTTGAAGGTAGTAAGGACAGGGGAAGGCAGTTGAGTGGTTTCCTGCCAAAAAAGGAGTGTTTGGAGTGGCAAAGTGTTCACTTCCACCATGAGACTCCCTGATTCGTAGGAAAACATGGCTGTTAACTTTGTGTCTTAATATTTATTCCGACCCGGCCTTGTGGAGAAGAAATCAATCATCCACTCAGCTCCAAAGCAAAAATCTGATGAGTGGATGTCAAATATTAATATTGTACTCACCCACAGATGTGACATTTATACTCTCTCATGCCTAGATGTCTCTTAACATGGTTGCGGGCATCACCAAGCTGAGCGGTAGCAAAATTACAGATCTTGCACATGAATGGTTTAGATCCTGGAAAAAAAAAACAAAGAAACAAAACATTCTATTTATCATATTGACCAAAGGGGTGAGTAAATGATTTTCAGTTCAGAATTTATAAGCTAAATGTATCACGTATCACCTACAATAAGGTGGCATGACTTTTATTCACATTATCTTCTACAGTGGAACATTACTAGGGGTCCAAGCGCTGACGTTTTTTATTATTATTATTAATTGTGCAGATCTATTCATTTATTTTAATTGTAATTGTTTTTAATTCTAACATTCATAGGATGATGTTTGTACCTTTAGTAAAGTTAATAAAACTACATATTTGTCCTTATCTGATGTATAACATCAGAGATTAAAAACAACATGCTTTACATTGCTTTATGGTTCATTCTGAAGAATTTGTTTTTTCATTATGGTTTCAGAGTTCTGAGGTCTGCTTAAGGTTATTGGTTAGAACAAAAGAATAAAAAGAAAAAAGGTAAATGTATTTAGATATTTAATTCATTAGTCAAAGAAAAGAGCTTGACAGTTTTCAATCTGAAACCAAACTATTTTAAACAGACATCTTGTAATTTAGAAATAATCTTGTAATTAAAAGATGCATGAAATCTTTGCTATTTCTTTTACTTCTCAGTACTGTTAATGCCCAGCTGTCTAACAGTTTTTAATTATTGATTAATATAATTATTTATTGAGTGTTGCAATGATGTTTGTCCTTCTGTTTCTCCACATATGGAAGCTTAACTAGAGTGACCATCAGGTTCTTGGTCCCTACTCTAACCAAAGCCCTTCTCCATTAAAGCTCAGGGCTTGGTTTTAGCTCTGATATGCATATTCAGCTGTTTAGACTTTTAGCTTCATCCGAAGGATAGTATCATCTACATGCAATATCAATGATCAAGAGCTAAATTTCAGCTGTCCAGGATATATATATTGAATAATTATGCAATGGAATTTGTTTTAAATAACTTCGCAAATATGTGAAAACCCTATTTTATGTTTTGCCATTATGGTGTATGGAGTGTAGAAAATAGAGAGTGTAAAAATATTTTAAAGTAATTTATATGTGGACGAGAGACGCTCAACACGCTGCAAACTTAGGAAAACACATGCAAACAGAAGAAAACAAATGCAAACTGCAAATTCTCACAACGCAACCAAACACAGAGGGGCGCTGCAGACACACGAATGTGCTGCAAACAGCACAGACCACAACATAAATGTTTCAGGGGGACCTCAAAAAGTGACAAACCAACCTGAGACCTGATTATTTGTTCAGTGGCTTTTAGTAAAAAAAAATTAGTTTTAGTCTCCCTGAAACATTTCCATTGTGGTCCGTCCTATTTGCAGCGCGTGGCTGTGTTTGCAGCCTGTTTGTGTGTTTGCAACACATTTCTGTGTTTGGTTGCGTTGCAAGAATTTGCAGTGCCTATGTTGTCAAACTGATGAAGATGTTTTCTTAATGTGTTGTCGTTTTCTTCTGTTTGCATGTGTTTTTTTTCCTGTTTGCATGTGTTTTCATCTGTTTGCATGTGTTTTCTTAGGTTGTAGCGCATTGAGCTCTCTCGGCCACCGCAAATTTAACATAGGGCAGCAACATAACAAAATGTGAAAACAAATAAATACTTTCACTGTACAAATCATTGATTCTGTGCTATCTTCTCGTCTTTGGAGCACACTATATGTATCCTGCAGAGGTTCATGTGACACTGATACACAAAACCACACTACATTGGGTTAAATGGAAAGCATATTTACATTGAATCCTTCACTATCTGCTATATATCACCTATATTTACATGCAGCTACACGTGTTTAGGCTATCAGTTTATCAAGCAAATAATTACCAAAAGGAATTAAATGTACTATGCTGCTTGTAAATATTTTGATGGTTAAAGGCTTAAACAGAACATTCAAACTGTAATTCAAAAGAGGTTTTATGCAAATATCCAATAGTAAAGATAGGAAGACATACCTGTGTGTGTGCGAATGTGAGCCAGGAAAGCCATGGAGTTGCTGCTCTTGCATACTTTGCCGCAGTACTTGCACACATTGCCCTGGTTTTCCTGCCGCTCTCGGTTGATCTGTTCTGTGTCCTCCAGCACATATTTGTTCACTTCTCTCAGCAGTTCCTCATGTTTCTCTTTGATATGCACGAAAAGTTCCTGCTCAGTTTGGCAGGGCTCACTGCATCGGACACATTTAAAGCTGGCACCTCCTTCTGGAAGATCTTCAGTGCTTCCATGCTCATTGCGCA
The DNA here is from genome assembly GCA_032353835.1 of Enteromius viviparus. Taxonomy (NCBI): domain Eukaryota; kingdom Metazoa; phylum Chordata; class Actinopteri; order Cypriniformes; family Cyprinidae; genus Enteromius; species Enteromius viviparus. The sequence continues at coordinate 609,337 of JAUCNO010001113.1, read as the reverse complement.
TATGTGCTGCACTGCTCAAGTGCTGCTGTAGGTTACTCTCGGTGTAGAAGGACTTTCCACACAACAAGCAATGGAAATGTTTCTCCTTTGATGGATGCTTCATGGAGATATGAACATTTAGTCCACTTAAGCCATCAGCCAAAAAACCACAGTCCTCACAACGGACACGTGGAATTGGTTTGGTAGTCTTGGTCTCAGGTCCAACCAGTGGCTTTTTGGTGCCCTGCTGGTTTAATGCACCTATAGTTTGTTCTTCATCATGTGAGGCCTGCTTGTGCTCTCCTAATGTTTTTAAGGGATAGATGCATGCATCAAACTGTATCGCACTAATGTGTTTCTCACTGGAGGGACTGTCATCTCCCATTTCAGTAATTTCGTCTTCAAATAAATGTTCCTCATTTATGTCCTCCAGCATTGCATCTTTCGCCATCGTCATAGACTGGACCATGTCAGACACGTTTGATTCAGCTGGATTAGTTGAGGACTCTTCATTGTCTACAGAAGTACTTTTTTCAGCAGATTGTATTGCTTCATCTTCATTTGAACAATTCTCTTCACCCGTCTTTGCTGAATCATCTTCAGTCATGCTGCTTGAAGATGTCAAAACAGTACTGTCGTGGAAGACTTCTGATTCTGTTATTGTCTCTGGGTCTTCAACGGTGGACTTCATGGTCACGGATGCCTGAACAGTGTTCGAGCTTTGGTTCTCTTTTTTCAGGTAACACTCACGTTTTTGCTTGTGTTTTTCTGTTGACATATGTCTAAACATCTCTCTACGGGTTACTGTGTAGTAGCTGCATGCTAAGCAAACAAACTCAAAGTCTTTTGTGTGTTTGCGTCGCACATGGAGAGCCAGAGACGGAGTTGAGTGAGCAACAAAGTCACATTGAGTACAGTTATTACTCAGGTCATACTTGCTTTTCTTACATGGTACACTTGAGTTGTTTTTGTCCTCTTCATCAATAGGCGTCTCAATCACTGCTACTTTGTCATCTATTTCTGCCTCATTTATCTTTGCTTGACTTGGCTGCTCAGAATCCAGCAGAACTACGCCACTGCATTCACTTCCAGCTGCTTCCATTTTATTGATGTGTTTTTTAGTTTCACAGTGGCGGTCCATGTCACCCTTGGTTACACAGTAATAGTTGCACAGCTTACAAACAAAGCTGTACAACCGACTGTGTCTACGTCGTATATGGACACTGAGGTTGGTGGCATTGGAAGCAACAAGCCCACAATGACTGCAAACAGTCACATTAGATGTCTTCGGCCTGCCTCGCTTTCGTTTGTGAACAGAGCTTTTCCTTACAGCTTCGGTTGGCTCTGGTAGGATATATTCTATTTCCTGAACCTTCTCAGCTCCTTTAGAGCACTCCTCTTGAGTGTCACTTTCATTCTTGTCTTTGTCCTCCCTTTGATCCGAAAGAATCACAAGGATTTTTTCAACACAGTCTTTAAATAAAGGGCTAATGTCTTTCTCTTTGGCTGCCTGTTGGTGGACTTCTTCTGACAGATGAACCTCCATGGCCTCTTTGGTGGTGGTGTAATAATGGCAGGCACTGCAGTGGAAACGGTGCTCCACTGGATGGTGTGTTTTAATGTGCTGTGCTAACATTACAGAGCTGTTGGCAGTGAAGGTGCACTTGTCACATTGATGTGGAGCCTTGGCTTCATTCGGATGTGTCAGTGGTGATATCTCTGTCTTTAATGAATCCCGATTCTCCAACGTCTTATGTTTTGGCATATTGCTCATGCACTGCTTCTCATTATCACACTTCGTAAGACAAGAATAGCTACACACATTTTGTTTTTTATTATCTTGCCTCTTAATTTTCGTGTCTGGACTGTGTCCATCTATGACTTCATGTGCACAACAGGAAAATGCATTAGGCTTTGAATGCCTTAGACTCTTATGATTCTCATCATGTCCAATAAAGCTATCATTTTTCTTGGTTTTCAGTTTACTTCCCAAATGAAAACTGCAGCCTGCTTGCATACCTTCACCATCTTCACAGGTCTCATTTGTGTCTTCACCAGCCTGACACCTACATGTAGTGGGCTCAACTATTTCCAGCAACATCTGAGTGGGACTTGTTCTTCCATCCTCGGAAGTATCAACAACCTTCTCAGATATTACAACCTCATCTACAAGGAGCTGATGTGTATGTTCACTCACTGTTTGAACCATGTGGGTATCTGATTGTTTGTTCTCCTCTGACAGAGACACGGAAGTACTGTCTAGTTGCAACTCTGAAAGGTGTGACTGGTTTTTACTTTCTTGTAATTGTTGTGTGTTCTGCAATAGAATTAACCCTGGTGCAATAACTGTGTCAGACACTGTATCATTTTGTAAGCCTCCTTTATGAGAGTGTTTCCTTGTTGAGTGAATTTTCAGTGCAGTTTGAGTTTTTGCAACAAAATTGCAAAAAGAACAAACCAAAGCATCAGTTGTTTCTTGAGAGCCATGTTCGTTAGACTCTATGGTTCTGGACGCGTCCTCCACCGTAGCTGTCCCAGCATGTTCACTTACTTCTACAATATTTATACATCCTGAATTGCCAGATGATTTAACACTTTTAGGTGCAGATGAAACATCTTCTGTGATGGTATCATTGGCCTTTTTCTTAGGTTGATCCTGGTCCTTTGAAATCTCCTTTCCAGATCTTAATTTCCGTTTTGGATTGTCCATGTTGCTGATGGTTCACAAGGAATATTAACTAAACTTCATGTAAAGGATCAATAGAAGACCTTTTAGAGAAAAGAATGCTGTAAAACAAAAGAAAAAAAAAAGTAATGTAAGGATGTAAGGATACTACAATACAGATTGCTACGACTCAATCTTGGACACTTGTGTTGAAAGAAAATCGAAAAAGAAAATTCTAAAGAAATTTTATCAAGTAGCCTAAATGAAATGAGTTCTTCAGTATTTTTTGTAAGAGCAACTATTTTTCTTAAGAAAAATCACAGGATTTAGTTTTCATTGATTCAGTTTCTTGGTACAGTTTCTTGCTGATTACTCTTTAGAAGTTTTTTACATCTTTATCATCAGGTTTATAGCTATCGTTCTTGGTGTGAATGGGCCTTAGCACTGCTTTTTTAATTGATATTATCAAACTTGTGCTTGACACCACTATTTTTTGTTTGGTTTAGATTTTTTCTGCCGATTTCCAGGGTCAGTGTTGGCTTTGAAATGGCTCTGAGCTTTGCCTCTGTATTCTGTGGGCTGTTTGAAGAATAGTTTGTTTACAACTCAGAATGTAATCCATTTATTGTGAAAGCTATTTATGGACAATTTTTTTTACTATGGTCATTTAGAAGGATCTAATTAATTTGAGACTACTTTATTTTGTAAACCCACAAAACATCACACTTTTATATGCGCCATGGAATTGCCCTATTCCTCTTAAACCTTCCGTGCCTACAGTATCTCTCAATTTAGTTAGTATTCATAGGATTTGCATCAGAGAGAAGGATTATCAATATCCTGCTGATGTTATAACCAATATGTTTAGGCAGAGATCAAAAAACGATGAAGGGATTCAAACTGTAATAAATCATTTCAACAACACATCTCAAAATTGTCTCATCAAAATATCTATAGACAAGTATCATCATTAATTTACATTCTCCATTAGCTAAGAAAATCAAAGGCATAATTTAGAAATACTGGTTCATTGGTGATAGTCATCCTATTTTGTAAATGGCTTTTGCTGAAGAACCCTGGGTAGTCTATAAGAGTAGGGTAGTCTACTCAATTTTTTTTTTTTAATAATATACCTTCTCCAAATGAGCTAAGGTATCCTGAACTGGCTTCCCAGTATGAATTAAACATTACATTACGAGTGTACTTGGTAATGCACAAAACACCCTATTTTGGTTAAAATAAGAAAGATAGTACTTTTCTCTAAATCACAGCACTCACTACTGGACAGTTGACTCAAAAAGCCATTTCATGGACAGATGTGGGCTTTTCCTTCTTTATTTTTACACCAACTAAGCAGGTAAAAGGTCTGGATTTGATTGTGTGTGTTATTTGCATTTGGAAGCTGTTGCTGTGAACCCACATCATGCAGTCAAAGGAGCTCTACATGCATGTGAAAAAGACAATTGTTAGGCTTCTGAAACAAAACATATCCATCAGAGAGATACCAGGAACATTCGGAGTGGCCAGGTCAACATTTTGGTAAAACATCTAAAAAAGCCAGAGCCAAAATGCTCCCCCGACTGAGCATGCACTTCACTTGCTGAGGACAAAACTAAAAAAGGTAGAGAGACCTACAAAGAGCAACAACTGAAGTTAGTTGCAGTAAAGGACTAGCATCACAAAAGAGGCCACCCAGTCTCTGGTGATGTGCATCAATCCTAGGCTCAAAGCAGTTACTGCCTACAAAGGATTCTCAACAAAATACTAAAAATGAGCATTTTATTTCTGCTTTTACATTTATTAAAACCTTTAAGAGCCTGCTTTTAAGTGTTTGTATTTTACTTATGCCATGTCTACACCGGACACGACAGTTGTTGCACCATACCATAACAGCTAAAGTCTGTATACACTGGACACCAAACAGGCCTACATTAATTTGAAATTCCAAATTGTCTTAATATAGCCGATAACTGATGTTTTTGACACCATCTCTGGCTATAGTCAATACATGGTTATTGTCTTTTAAAACAAACCCCAACATGCGGGGGTGCCCATCCATTACACCACTGCTTCTCTCCTCCATCATCACAGTTAAACTGTAGCCGCTCCACGTGAATGCAATCCCTTCTGAATTGTAATTAGGGAAAATGCATCTTCGATAGAGGTGTGTGATATTGACAAAAACATTTTTCTGGGATTTTATTGATTATGATTATTATTAGACATTTAGATGTATACTGTAGACAGAATGAGGGTAAGAAAATAATGATAGAATTTTTTTTTTGTGTGTGAACTAGCCCTTTAAGAGTTTTTTTCCCCCCACACCATAAAAAACCCTGAAAGAATTGACCAAGTTAGAGAGCCTTCATATTTTCTAATCGCACTATAGAAATATTTCTTTCTTTTTGAAGAACGGTGTTCTACAAAAAAAAGAGCTATTTTTACTACCTACCTAATATCCATTTAAACTTTGAATACATTACAATGAATCCATTACCTAAACCAAGAATTATATTAATCCTTTGATTGTTTTTGTATTTTCATATTATATGCATTTCAATCAGATTTTTTAATAGATTGTCTTGATTTGTTTAGGAATCTGAAGCTGTCACTTTTATCATGGTCATGTGTCATGTATCTCTCTTTTGTCATGCGGTTTATCATGTGTTGTAATTTGGTGATATCCAAGTGCTCATCTGTATATGTGTTCACTGTCTCTCACGCGAGGTGAGAACATGAGAACTTTGTACAGTTTGCATTAGTTGTGCGCATCCTCACGGAGTTGTTGTCAGCTGGCTAACCTTTCCATATAATGTTTATATTTAAAATATATAAAATTAGGACTCATGTCACATAGCAAAATATTTATTGTTACCACTGTAAAGGAAAATTAAATTATTATGGTATTTATTTCAGCACTTTCAGAATCTTTGCTTTATTATTATTATTTTTAATAATTTCAATGGCAGTATAGACATGTTTTTTAACATGTATTAGCTTCCTATTCAACATTATTGAAAACATATTACATAGATAAAGTATTTGTATAATGCCCTATGCTGATGAGCCTTTTACCCGTTATGTGATAAAAAACACCCACCTTTCCCACCTCATACATTTAAAATAGTCTAAACTAAATCTGTTGCTCTATCAAATGTTTTTTTAATTTATTTACTTATTTGTAAATTATTAAGTATGCAGGTGCATCGGGCTGCTGCCTAGCTGTTTTCTTTTCTTTCTTTTTTTTACACACCTGATTCAGATAATGATCTCATTAGGACAGCATGAGAACCATAAGCCTTAATAAGATGTAATCAATTGTGTTTACGTTAATCCAAGATGGATTTTGACATAATTGTGTGTATTTATATACATAATGCAATCAAAAATAATTCATTCAGCTGTCTGAAAGTCGTTTTGTGAGTATGTTTGAATGAATAAATGAATGCATTATTTTCTTTTCTTATATATATATGTATATATTAAGGGATTAAGGGTTGGAAGTGAAATAAACTTTTAGATATTGTTCAGTGTGTTTTTTTTACAATGTCTCTTCGATATTCTGTTTTATAATAAACTACACACCTTTTAGGTGATCATTGTAATTTATAATGAAATATTTAAATCAACAGAGACTTGTTTCTGTAACTGCAGTTATAGGTTTATTATCGCTGCGATTGTACTGTATTAATTCAACAATTAATTCAGACTAGCATGTAATAACGATAGAACAGCAAAAGCGAGATTCACTTGTTCAGTTTTGTTTGGCCAAAATTGTTTGTTTCGAGAAGTAGACATGAAAAGTTTAATAAGTAATATTAAACTTTAAATCGTGCTTTAGGCTGTGTACTTGTTTTTTCTGACATGAAACAGTTTACTTTTTACTTCCTATTGCTTGTGACTCTTTATTTTACTGACGTTGTTTTCGTCCAGTTAAAAGGCTAGTTTCTTGCGTTCGACCAATTGAAACAGAGAAAAGGCGGGTTTTCGTTTGAGTACTGAAAACGACGGCGGCACAGAGGCCCCAAAAGCGCATTATACTTGACTTACAAATCCTTCAAATCACGCTCTGCTAAGCGGCAGGAACATCGTTAACATGCACATATCACGCTTCTAAACATCCGATCTGTGTTTAAGTTGTCAATAAAAGTTCTATTTGAACGTCTTTACCTGAAATGTTGATCGTATTCTCTCACTTCGCGCGTTCTGCTCTTGGTCACAAACGGCACACCGTAGTGTGCTAGCTGTTACGTCACGAGAGAATTGAGCGCAGCCAGAGATGTTTGCATTAAGAGAGGAGATGTGAAGCTGAAACTAGTTCCTTTAGATCACGTGCTCCAATCGCTCTTCCCGACATGGCTCACTTAATCATTTATTCACCAATCCATATCTTTTATGGTGCATAGCGTTTGACGGCAGTGACGGGAGAGGCGATCGTTTTCGAAATTCTGAATCAATTGAACTGCGCCCAAAACGATTTTTCTAGGCGCTGGACACACCACAAGTATGGCGGCATCTGCTGGTAAAAACGTGCTACTCAAAAAGGGTTTTAAGTAATGTAGAAATAGTTATAGGGGGAACCACAAACTGTAAGCTTGCTACTTCAAATCAAGTATTTTTTTATTCTTTTATTTTATACCTGTAAATAAATATATTTTATAAACCGTGTGTTAAAGTCATTTTTATCTGGTGCTGATGAAATGTAAAACCTACATAATTTTATTCACCTTTTTCTTTTTTCTTTTATTTAATAGTTGCTAAGATTATTTGATTCTGTTTCTGCTTTCTTCGAACTGAAATTATCATTGGATAGTGTTTTTTTTTTTTATTTACACTTAAGTGGATGTATGACTAAACCTATGAAGCAGTGCTGTTAATAGTAAAGCCTCTTAAATTCAGAGAATACACAAAATCTACAATCACAAATCTGAAAACAACTACACAGTAGACACTATAAAACATCAAGAGTGTGATATAGACATATCCAGTCAATCACAAATGAGCGCGCGCACACACACAGACACACTTACACCTACTGTATGTCTGTAAAATTAAATTCTAAATCCAAAAATGGATGCTTGCCTTCTCTTTCGCAATGTTAACACAATGTTCAGGTTTGACTAATCATAATGCAAAAACCTATTTAAAATCAATATTTCTATACATATATTTATATACAAAAAAACCCCTAAAAGTTAACAAAAAGTACTCTTTAAGAATGTCTTAATATATATTCAAGTCTACTACTAAATGCGAGTAAGCAATTGTTGGCTAAAAACAATTAGGGAGTTCATAAGCCTCTATAGATTCCTATTACGCCATCTATTAGTT
>JAUCNO010001113.1:590704-601262 GCA_032353835.1 Enteromius viviparus | reverse complement strand
CCGGTTGGATGTACTGCCATATTCTCTGAAACGCCTTTGGAGACGGCTTATGGTTGAGAAATGAACATTCAATGCACAAGCAACAGATCTGGTTGACATTCCTGCTGTCAGCATGCCAATTGCACGCTCCCTCAATGCTTGTGGCATCTGTGGCTTTTTGCTGTGAGACAAAACTGCACATTTCAGGGTGGCCTTTTATTGTGGGCAGTATAAGGTACAATTTTACAATACAATACAAACAATTTTTTTATCATTATATAAACAGGCGACTCATTATAGAAACAGGTTATTACTTATTTTGAAAAGGGCTGTTTGAGTATACAAAAGTTTACAGAAATAGTTTAGATTTTTTTTTCCTCTGCATTATTACTGATAAGATCATAGACAGTGGCAGCTTTTACAGACTGCATTCAGACTAATGCACAGATTTCTTTTGATATTAGATGTTTTGCTCAGCTCTGAAAACAAAACTGACGATGTGTACATCAGTTTCGTATAAAGGCATTTGAAAATGCAGGTACATTAAACCACAGCTGGTTCAGGACAAATAAACACAAAGTGCACGTGACTGTCAATGACAAAGTCTGTCAGCGCGCAGGTTTTGTGCATCTAATACAAATGCATTCCAAACGGTATCTATAAAAAAACATATCTAAGGATTATCTAAAGTAAAATGCGATGGATGGATGTACACAATGTGCATGTGTCTCAGCGCAAATTCTGTGCAATGAAGACCTGTGGGTCTCGAGCGCAAGTGCCATATATGCAGGAAAAAGAATCGATTATGAAATATTCCGGATTGATTCAGAAGAATCTCGATGCATCGATTTTTGTCTCCCACACCTACTGTAATATTAACCCCTGATCCAGTTTCATATGCAAATAACTGTGCTTGGAGACAAAGAGTCATAAAACTTTCCCTCTAAAAGTTTAAGACACCACTGGCTCTTTAACCCCCGAAAGGAATGTCCTCTTTAGCAGATAAAGCTTTTACAGCAGTGACCTGATGCCAATTCTGTGGTTCTTTGAGACACTGAGAAGATGAGGAGCTGAGCTTCTCTGCAGTTTTTGCACCAGGCCTTGCAGCCTGGACTTCCATTCTACCAAAAAACCTCAGATCTCAGCAGATCCTTATCTTAGCTCTTTTTCGCTTTAACCTTGGAAGAAGCTTCCAATCATCAAAGAGTCAGGACGTCTTTGGAACTCATCACTTTACAAATCTGGAAGATCGTGATTGCAATACAAAACCAACAAGACTTTCATCCGAGACTGCATCCGGACAATCAATGGCAATGCAAGTATCGTACATTAAACAAAACAAAACAGAGGTTTAGTATAAGCTATAGTCCCCATTATAAATGGCTTTGATGGTTTTACTTAGGTGGGTAACTGACTCTTTCATAGCATTATTCTCTGGTTTTCTTGATAGTCACTTCCATCATCGATTCCATTTGCACCTTTTCCCCATGTATGACATGTTTGTTTGTTTGTTAGACTAGTTTATGTCAATGTTTAGTTAATAAAACTCTTGTGCACAAATTACAGGAGTTTCTGATTCTCAAGTGTTTAAATTCAACAATTTACTGACATTGTGCATGTCTGCATACTTTTAAAAACACATAAAGTTTTATGAATGAGGCCATGTAACATGTCTTTCTCTATGTGGTGTGAGGCATCTCTCAGCACTGGCATAATGTGCAGTTTGTGTTCTCCCTGCCACATTCTGTCCATCCTGTTTCCAACATGCACCAGTAGAAACAGTGTAATAACTGGAATTAAGCTCTTGCTGATGATTCTGATGCGCTGCACGAAATGTCAGCCAAACCCAATGCCTCCACACCATAATCTTCCACAACAGCTTCTTCATCTGACGCCACCTTCATTTTACATTCGTCATTGTTTAGCATGACACATACAAAACATGTTACATCAGTACCACATGTGTGGAGATTTTCTAAATATATCATCAGAACAATTCTGCCATTTATATATATATATATCTACAGTGAGGACATTAAGTATTCACCCTGTGATCACCCTGTGATTTTTTAGGTTATCTTACTTAAAAATCATGGAGGGTTCTACAATTTTCAGCATAGGTTCATTTCCACTTTGAGAGATAGAATCCAAAAAGAAAAATCTAGAAATCATATTGTACGATTTTTAACAATTTATTTAGGAATTACTGTGTCAAATAAGTATTTCTCACCCTCAAATACCTGTTATTTTGCTTTTAAATAATCCAGCTACACTCTGCTCATGATTCTAAATTAGTAGCACCTGTTTCAGGTTGTTAGCTGTCATAAAGACACCTGTGCACCCCACAGTTAGCCAAAGTCTAAGTAGCAACATGGGGAAAACAAAAGAGCTGTCACAAGACAAAATTGTAAACCTTCACAAAGCTGAAAAGGGATACGGGGCAATTGCCAAGCAGCTTCGTGAAAAAAGAACAACTGTTGGAGCAATTGTCAGAAAATGGAAGAGGCTAATGATGATTGTCAATGTCCCTCAGACTGGGGCCCCATGGAAGATCTCTCCTTGTGGGTTTCAATGATGCCAAGAATGGTGAAGAATCAGCCCAGAACTACATGGGAGGAGCTGGTCAATGCTGTGAAGAGAGCCGGACCGTCGTTTCCAAGGCTACTATCAGTAGTACACTAAGACGTCATGGTTTAAAATCTTGCATCGCACGGAAGGTTCCCCTGCCAAAGTCAGCCCATGTCCAGGCCCGTCTGAAGTTTGCCAGGGACCATCTGGATGATCCAGAGGAGTTATGGCAGAAAGTCCTGTGGTCAGATGAGACCAAAGTAGAATTTATTTGTCTTAACTCCATTCGCAGAAGAATGATGAGTATCATCCCAATAATACCATACCCATAGTGAAGCATGGGGCTGGAAGCATCATGCTCTGGGGGTGTTTTTCTGCACAGGAGACAGGACGACTGCACTGTATTAAGGAGAGGATGAACGGCCTCAGCGCCACCACAGCGTGTTCCCAAACCAGAGCCTTGAACATGCAGACTCATCCCCGCAACCCATCCAAGGACCAATAGATCGCCAGCGGTTATAGAGATGATGCACAAGCCCACGCCAGACAGAGAGCCAGAGCCGTCAGCGACTGAGCGAATCAACACAGCCAGAGCCTGGAGTGTCTGACCAAGTGGGTGAGCCGGCAACATCGTCCGTCTCCGAGGGAGTGTTGGTGGAGATTGGGGGCTTGGAGGAAATAACTGTCTGAAATCTTCGAAGTGAATCTGATAGATTGGTTTGGAGAGACTACCTGGCCCTGTATCTCCTCCACCTCTGCTGGTTCCAGCCAGCTCATGTGACTCCGTGTTCCATCCCACCCTTCCTCTTCTGCTGCCTCTCACACCATTCAGCTCCTTCACGCTTGTTCCATTTGCTCCTGCCAGCACCTCAGCTCACCCTCAGCCAGCGCATGTGGGAAGCACTGTACAACCATGGTGCCTCCAGCTGCAAGCCCAGATTGGTTGTGAGGATCCCTTGTTTCCGCCTCCAGCCATCGAATCTTGGGCTCGACCTCGATCCTCCGACCTTTCTGCTCCGCCTGGTCTCTCAGCTCCCTCACCATCACTGTTGCCCGTCGTCCCACCAGTTCCACCGGGCTCCCTTGTCCCTCCGGCTCCGCCTTGGTCAGTTATTGACCATCCTTTGCCTTGGGATTCCACTCCTCTGGCTGCGCCTGGTGGTTCCATCCCCCCTCCAGCGCTCCTCCAGGTGCCCGCCTCTGCCTCGGTCGCCTGTGGCGTCACATCAGCCCTGCGGATCATCGATGTGACCCCGGCTCTCTGTCTGTGCGACTCCATCCTGGCCAGCAGCATCTCCGTCAGTCAGCCCCCTGGAGTCGTCACCCCTTTCTCCTCTATTGCTCCCCCCTCCTTCCACTCCACCCTGGACTTTGATATTTTGATTATGTTCAGTTTTTTCCTTTTTGCTCCCTCTCCCCTCTTCAGGCCCTCCTCTAAAGCACCCGCCCTCCCTCATCTGTTGTCATTTAGGCCGCAAGTTTGCGCCTTGTCGGGAGGGGGCAAAGTGTTACGTGTATTGATGTTCTTTGTTGTAATTTCCCCATGTGCTCTTTGTTTTCTCCCCGTGACCTAGTTGATGTTAATCCGTCATGTCAGGTGTGTTCAGCTCGTTATCTGTGATTGTCTGCCATTTAAAAGTTGGTTCCTGTCTTTCAGTTCTTGTCCGTGATCATCTATATAAACTGTGTGTTGCATGAAAATGATCCTAGAAGCAGGATCATTCTGACGCAGAAACAGTCACCGGATCATGTACTTCTATAGTTCATAAAGATTATTTGCACAATTTTTCATGTTGCACTCTCCTTTTGTGTGCCTCACACTGTTGTAAAGGCAGGACACAGAAAGTCTTCGTAGAAGTTTAACATTTTAATATCAATGAAGCACACAGCTATACATAAATGATCACAGACAAGAACTGAAAGACAGGAACCAACTTATAAAGGGCAGACAATCACATATAACAAGCTAGACACACCTGACATGAATAACTAATTAACAGAAACTAGGTCACAGGGAGAAAACAAAGGGAGGAGAATGGAGCAAGAGGGGGCAGGGGGTAATCCAGAGGCCAGCGATGTAACAGTCCCAGTGCAGAGTTGAAGGAGGGAGGAGCCATGGAGGAGGAAGGGCTGTCGACTACAGGGGGCTGACTGACGGAGATGCCGCTGATGGAGAGGGAGCCCAGGATAGAGTTGCACAAGGGGAAGGGACGAGGGAGCCCGCTGTAGCTGGTGGGACGACAGGCAATGGCAATGGCGATGACAAGGGAGCTGAAAGCCCAGGCGGAGCAGAAAGGTCGGAGGATCGAGGTGGATTCCAGGAATTGATGGCTGGAGGCAGAGACAGGGGATCCTCATGACCAAGCAGGGCTTGAAGCTGGGTACCCTGAGGACTTTCAGCGCTTTCCTCATGCGCTGGCTGAGGGTGAGCTGAGGTGCTGGCAGGAGCGGATGAAATAGAGGCGAAGGAGTTAACTGGCGTGAGAGGCGGCGGAAGAGGGAGGTCAGGAGGAAGCACAGAGTCGCAGGAGCTGGCTGAAATCAATGGAGACGGAGGAGGTTCAGGGCGGGGTAGTGCCTCTCCAGTCCGCAGTCCGCCCGAAGACCTACGGTCTCGTTACGGAGCGCGGCAACATCCGCCCGGAGCCCCACCACTTCCTGCCGCAGAGCCGCGACTTCCATGGCTTGCTGCTGAATCAGACCCCACAATCCTTCCAGATCCGCCGGGACCGTTGTGGGACCAGACATTCTGTCATGGAGACCGGACGAGAAATGAAATGATCTGAACGAGTCCCCTTGTAGCGTGACGGAAAACTCAAACGCAGAAGAGCGCGAGTGAGTAGGTTAACCACGCTGTTATTTTGAGAACGCTCCTATAAAGGAGTAGAGATTTCCACCAAGAAACCTGCGTTCTCACACGCACACAGACAGGTAAATAAACGCTCCGGGGAGCATAAAGAGTTCTCATGTGAGTTGGTTGAAGAGGGACCTGACGTAGAAGAGTCATGAACTCAATGTCTGGTGCAAAACAACACCAGCTTCCTGCTTAAATACCTGCGTGAGGTTACTTCCGGGTCCTCGTGACCTCACGTGATCTGGTTCGTGTGACACATACATGCTTACAGTTTTATACATTTAGGTGCATGATGTAGGGAGGGATATACATGCTCAGCAACAATACTCAGGTACTGTAGCATTTTGTATATTCGAATGCACTTTAAACTGGTTTTTTGTACTTTCATTATGCATATATGATAACAGAAATAGCCATTAGCTGTCCATGTAGTATACTGACTAAGTGCAAATGAAATCAGTGAAGTAAATTTTGGTGGCCATGGTTGTTTTGAATAAATTATATTTTATACATATATATATATATATATATATATATATATATATATACACACACACAAAACAAGAAGTGTTTAATTTAACATTGTATATTAAATTAATTGCAAGTCATGTTTAATGTTGTCAAGGCAGTGGATAAGTAGCATTATAATTATCCTTTAAATTAAGTAACAATTAAGGCTGTCAGATAATTATTTTCCAATGTAGTTAATTACGTAATTAGTCCAGTAATTAATGTAATTCATCGCAATTAAGTACATATCAATATTTTCTGAATTAAAAATTAAAAGATGACTTATGCTGCAAACAACCTTGACCATGTATCCATGCCAGAATGCATTGAGCTGTGCAAAATGCAATGGCTGATTACATATTTGTGTTAACATGTATTTTAACATTGGTACACCTTTTCAACTGTTTAATAACACATTACTATCTGTTTTCACTTAAGTAAAGCAAAGGATGTGATCAACTTTTATTTTGCCCACAGAAAAACAAAATCAAAGCTTTGCTGGCATGATTGTTAGCCTTATTAGTAAATACTTAGTAAATACTGCATAGCAATAGAAAGCAGTTTCTGCAACATAGAGAAATTTTGTATCATAGAGAAAAATTGTATCTCTGAGGATTTCCAGTTAGGATTTAGAGCATTTCTTAATACAGGGACTGCTGTCATTACAGTTACAAATAATCTGCTTCTTTCATCTGATTGTGGTTGTATCCCTTTATTAGTGCTACAGGATCTTAGCACTGCATGTGACACTATCGACCACAACATTCTTTTGAATAGACTAGAAAACCTTCTTGCAATTAGTAGAAGTACCTAAGCATGCTTCTATTTGTTCTTATCTGACCACCATCAGTTTGTAGCAGTGAATGATGAGGTATAATATCAATCACAAGTGCAATATGGAGTACCTCAAGGCTTACTACTAGGGCCAATTCATTCTTTACAAGTTACCCTTGTAAATATTATTATTAATATTATATTGGGAAATATTATCAGGAGACATGGTGTTAGCTTTCACTGACATGCTGATGATACTCACCAAATTGAAAAACTAATGGGATGCATGGTGGATATAAAAAACTGGAAGAAGGGTAATTTCTTACTTCTAAATTCAGAAAAAAAATAAAGGGAATTAATTATCGGACATTAACCCCCATAAACCCTAACCGCCCCTGGTCACACTGGTGTGGACTATATTACTGACCTACCTCCGTCGGATGGCCATACCTGTCTCCTTGTTATTACTGATCGTTTTTCTAAATTCTGTCGTCTTATACACCTCAAAGGTCTACCTACTGCCTTTGAGACAGCTAAACAGCTATTCAACCATGTATTCAGCCCATTCGGGCTCCCTGAAGATATAGTCTCTGACAGAGGACCCCAGTTCATCTCTCAAGAATGGAAGGCCTTCTTTAAACTTCTAAGTGTGACCGTCAACCTCACCTCTCGCTACCATCCACAATCGAATGGCCAAGCAGAAAGAAAAATCCAGGAAGTGGGGTGGTTCCTCCGTACTTTCTGCCACGGCCACTAGAACACCTGGAACCAGTTCTGCTGTTCCGAGCAATCCCAGGTTCACTCTGTCAACCTGTCACCGGCCTGGACAGAAAGTATGGTTATCTACCCGGGACATCTGTCTGCACCTGCCCTGCCGTAAACTCAGTCCCAGATTTGTTGGTCCCTTCCAAATAGTGAAGCAGATCAATCCGGTCACTTTCCATCTCCAACTTCCTCCACAATACCAGATTCATCCTACTTTCCGTTTCACTGTTTAAACCATTTCATTGTCATTATTACTAAACCAGTCTATGCATTTTGTCCTTGTTGTTAAGTCCGAGACACACTTTTTGATTTTCAGCTGTTCCAAACGAAAGACGTGGAAATGAATCATGAAATAATCGTGGCAATTTCTGTTTCAACACAATTGTTTCATGATGCCAGTCTTGTATCTGAGACAGACAGTGTGTCTCAGGCTTTCCTTTAGGTCATTACCTTGTGTGTTGGATTTTATTAAAGATGGCTCCTTTTTGTTCCCTCTGGCACAGTTTGTGACACATGCCACAGACAACTCTTTATTACAGTGATATTTACTCTGTTCCTGTCTTTCATAGTTTACTTAAAGTCGCCATGATTTTGCCAAGAGATGATACTGGATCAATATTACTGTTCAGAAACATAGTCTCAATTCCTACCCCTAAACCTAACCCAACCCAAGATTTATTCCTAAAATCTGTGGGAAATGATAGTGAATCAACAAGGGTGTAGAAACACCTAACCCTAATTGTAAACCTAAAACAGATATTTCTAGAAAAATTATCTCTCAAATCTGATTGGAATGTTGTTCCATGATCAACAAGATTGTTGATCCAGACATATCTTGTAGCTGATGAAATCATGCTCACTGAATAGGTCTGTAGGATTGCATATATTCATAATGGATATTAAGATTTTCTTCAGCGACTCTCTCAGAACACAAAAAAGGTCAGTATTGTTACATATTTACACCAGTATTTGGGAACATAACAGCCATAAGGTAAACAGCCTCAAATAAAATGAATACAATTTTTAAATGTCAGAGCTATGGCAAAGGGGATGTTTTTCAGCAAATAATAACTGAAGTATTTAAATGTCTCTCACACAGTGTCACATTTATTGTCTGCCTCATATCATTGTCATTGTTTGTTTTGGTCTTAGTTATGTGTTCCTAGTTTGATTTCCCCACGTCTATGCCTATATATGGTTTTTCCTGTGTTAGTGTGATTGTCACCAGCCGCACCTCTGTGGCTCCCTCCGGAACCCAGCAGCGGGAACCATCGCCAGAATACCAGTTCCCACCCGGACTCTTTTAACACATGTACCTTGGTCACTTCCGGTTTGGACTCCCGCCTTTCGGCGGCCTATTTAAGCGGGAATCGGACTTATGAACATTGCAAAGTTTTGATTTGCCCCGCAGTCAATCCCGAGCGTTATTTCCCGTGTTTGTTTTCTTGGTTATTGTTTGGACTGTTTACTGACTTTGATTTCTCGCCGCCTGCCCCAATCTACTGCCTGCTCTACCGTTACTGTCTTTGGATTACCCTGTTTGTTTACGTTTGCACGTGCATTGACCATCGCCTGTTTGACTATGTTATTGAATAAAGCCTGCAAATGGATCCCACTGAGTCTTCTGATCTGTCACAGTGATTATTAGTTGATTGTTTTCCACCTGTGTTTCCCCAGCTGTGTCTTGTCTAGTCTCAAGCCTACTGTGTATAAATCCCATGTCTTTTCAGTTCCAGTTTGTCTGTGATTGTTGTTGTTAAAGCGTGCTTCTGTTTCAACTCTGTTTTATATTGTTTAAGTGTAAGATTAAAAGCGTCTTTCACTATTATGCTGATGACACTCAGCTTTGAATTTCTTTGCAGCCCAGTACTGTCCAAATGTTTACATATGGTCTGCATGTTAGATAAATAAATAAAACTCAATTAAAAGTTTGGGAACTGATTCTTGATACTGTGTGTGGTTACCTGGGGCCCGTTCTTCGTACGTCGCTTGATACATCCAAGATGAATCGAGACATCTAAGATGCGATCATCGCGCTAATTATGAGCTCACTCATGCGGTTCTCCGAGCGCGCCTGCTGTTGATGATTAGTATAGCTGGATTGAGTTGTCTAGGATTATTGCATGCTCGTGCGTTGGTTCAAAAGGCGACATGTATTCATAGCAGAAACACTGATCACAACCCCTTTGATTGGCTGATAAAATAGCAAAAGTGCAAGCTCTTTTTTTTTCAAGCAGAGCAAGAGCTTTTATTAGAGGGTTGTGAAGAATTATTACGAAACAGCTTAATATCAAGAATATGGTATTTATTATATTAAAAGACTGAACAAGAACAACTTTTAACATCAGCTCACACACTCAGTCGACATTCCTTCGGGGGGCGCTAGCTCTCTTATTTAACTCCTTTTAAATACACCAAAGTAATTTAAGGTGGGTTTATTAGCAGAAATGTGTAATATTCGCAGGGACATATTCTTGGAAATAATATTTCATGTCTTCCATTTGATTCGTTATTGTCACGTTTGCGTTTAGGCTGCTGCGATGAGTTTGTCGCAATCCCGCTTCGCAGCGGACAGAGGCAAGGCAGGCTGAACTAGAGTGCAAAAAGTATTTAATAAACAAAAAGGTACAAAAAAAACCAAGCTGAACGAAAACGCAGGATCAGTGATGACAAAAATTACATCCAGTGCAGACACTACAAACTAAACGTTGATCACAGATAACACAGACTGAAAAAGACACGCTTAAATATACAAAGTAATCACACGAAAACTCACAACACCTGGGGAGACAATTACACACTAGACCGGGGTGGGGATACAAATGATAGGAGCACATTAGGGAGAATGAAAATAAACACAAAGCACATGGACCTGACATGACAACATAAACAAAGAACTGATGGAGCGCCGATGAGACGTGACAGTTATAGTGCACCACCCAATAGCAAAAAGGTTGGTCCCTTTAGTACTTTTTAAACGAAGTCTCAGCTTCAGTTTTATATTGTATCTTATAGTAATGTGTTGTTCAAGCCAGGGGCGATTTTAGCCCATTTTTGGGGGTGCTTCAGCACCCCCAAAATGAATAAAAGCACCCCCAAAGATTTCTA
>JAUCNO010001113.1:575385-589109 GCA_032353835.1 Enteromius viviparus | reverse complement strand
CGATTTTCTCCGGCTAATCAGTGACCAGCAGAGTTTACATGTCACGTTTTGGTAACGGTACGGCTCGCTTGGAACCTCGACTGAGGTTCTAAAAAAAGGACCAGGTACCAGGTAAACCCCAAAAGTGAGCTGTACTGAACCGTACCGTACGTACTATGCAGTGGAAAAGCGCCATAAGTTACACTGCACTGTGATCTTTTTTTGTTGACCTATAAAATGTTCCTAGATCAAGCTTCAATCTCAAATGGTCAATTTGAATGCATTCTCTTCACTACCAGATCCTCCCTGTTATTCAGATTCTGCCATGCAACTTCCAGCATTACAGTCCTTCTGTGCCATGATTGACCTACGAACTTTCACCTTTTGTTTTACACCTGAACTAGCTGAACATGCTGTTTGCTGTGTTGACTCCGCATTTGATCTTGGCAGGTTGACTCAAGATTGAGTAGAAAAAGCAGGAGAATGGATAGAGTGAAAGAGACAGAGCTCACAACAAAAACAAGTGTGTGCTGTCCGCTCTGTCCGATTACACACAATCAAGACTTGTGTGTGCTTTAACTCACACGCCTGGTCCATGTCCTAAGGTAAAGAACCCCCTTCCTAACTCGCATAGGACGAGGGGCGAATCTAATACTCTGTGTTCAAATGTCAGTTTTCAGTTGTTGCTGTCCACTTCCCCAATGACATGTGCTATGAACTATGAATTTAATTTGGGAACAAATAGGAACAAAATCCTCTCTGGAGGGGTTGTTGGCCTCAGTGTTTCACAGAACTGACTCATGAAAAATTCCTTGGAAATTACTGGAAGTCCATTGGGTGTGTTCTATTAATTCGCCTATAATGCAACATTATTTTACATGTTCAAAAACAAACCATTCTACAGTCGTTGACCAAACTCAGTTTTGCAATGATTTGTCTTGGAAAACCATCCTCTGTGAACCTTTGCCAGAGCAGTTCTGAGGAAAATGACCCAACAGTTCTTGTTTAGACCCATCCCAGTGATTTGTATTTATATGAGGCTTTCAGAATTGAAATTTATCAGATACCTTAATTTATTCAATCAAATTCTGCCATTGTTTTGATTTCTGTAGAACTGCAAGTAGACACTGCTTGTAAAGTTAGTAAAATAGTACTCCTTCTCAACTAAAGAAGTTTAAAGCTGCAATCTCCATAGTAATGAATTAGAAAATGTTGCTTTTACTCAGACAAAAGATTGTGCATATGAACTTTGCCTGCTTGACCAAAAAATAAGATATGGCAAAACTGTTGCAACAACATTCATCCAAAACTGCTTGTTTCTCTCTCTCTCTCTTCCTCTCCTTTCTCTATGTCCACAGTTGAAAAACATACTGACTCAAGTGTCAGGAACAAAAACAAGTTGGCCAGCCTCACATACTAAGAGAGGGAGAGAAAGAAAAAAAAAAAACAATCAAAAGAAAAGCTCGACCTGATCTATGTTGGCAGTCGGTCAGCCTTACGCCCTCATTTCTCTCCCTCCATCTTGGTTTGTTGTTCAGCAGGAAAGAGGGATCGAAATAAGTGTGGAAGCTCTTCGCATGGAGCATCACCCCATAAAATGGCGCACAACTTTTTTTTGTTTATTTGATTTTTAGAAAAATAGCTACTGTTTGTTTGAAAGAAGACATTAACAACATATAATATTTCTATATTTGTAAACACGTATTATTTTTTTTTAATGGTCTGGGATGCACAAAACGTAATGCTTACAAGGGGGGCATTAAATACATTGACAGAAAAGCCTAAACTGTGCTGCTTATTATAGGTACCTTCTGTGTACTGAAACTGGAAGCTGAGAAAAAACAATGTCCTGTATTAGTTAATGTGAGGAGCTCTGATCATGTGTGTTTAATGGAACTAAAAGTGCTCTGTAAATGTGTGCTGTGTTTAAAAGAACGTTAAAGAACCCTTGTATTCCGAGTCTGCTTTCCAACCTGCATTACAAGTTATTTTGGGAGACCAACATTATAGCCACAATACCAATCTAAAGCTGGTTTCCTTGTCAAGTGTTACATTTGTTCTTCATCAGAAATGGATCATCTTTGAACAGTATGTTTTAGTAAAGACCATTGTGCCAATGATTTAGTTTTAAATTCTATTAATCAAACTTTTCAGTAGAAGTCACATTACATGATTCAAGATTCAAGAATCTTTATTGGCATGGTTAAAGAAAGCTTTACATTTCCAAAGCATTTACATGTATAGTTAAGCTTTCTAGCAGCTTACATCAATCCTGGTTCGCATATCTTGCAATTACAGTACTGTTTAAAAATTTGGGGTTAAAAATGGACTTCTTCTGTTTCAATAGATGCTAAAATCTAATTCATGTTGAAAAAGCTGGTCAGCCATGTTTCTGATTGGTGCTCAAGAAACACTTCTATTTTATTCACGTTGAAAACAATTTTGCAGACTATAGGTGAAAGTATGTCTGTCTCTTTTGATGAGTGTAATGAGTCATTTTCTTATTTACTGACCCCAAAACTTTAAACAGTAGTGTACATATAATTATATATCAAGCTAAGTCCTGTACTGTATACCTGGTTGATTATAGAATGAAAGAAAAGTGTCGAGTTGGGCTATTTAACTTCTGTCACTTTATGAATAAAACTGAGACAAAATTATAAGTGCTGCTGATCACAAGCAATCCATAAATTCAGTACATCCAACAGTTAAACAATGTTTATTTTGACTAATGTCACTCAATCGCTTACTATTTACATTTAATGGCTAGTTTTTCATATTCACTGTTGCTTTGTGAACATTCCAACATGCAAAAAGGTGGAGTTTGCATTGGAGCATTGGTTGTAGAAAGGTTGGATTTGTGTTGCAGCAATGTTCTGAAGATTGATGGGTCCACTTCCTCATCTGACCTCTGAGCTAATGACATGAAAGGAAATGACATCACTGCGAAGCTCTGGTTCAGTATGTATACTCCAATCGTATTTTGCCGTCTCTGTTCCCTGTGCTGTTGCATGACATCAGTTCTACCTCCACTGTTTGGTAAAGCCAACCTGCATAAATCTGTTAATAGCGACCCTTACAGAATTCGGATCTACATATCAAACTCTAAATATCACCAGATCTGTCGCCTGAAACCCAAATGCGAGCTCTTCTCTGGATTTTTGCTCGAGGTGCTTTCAGTCCACCTGAACTTTCCGAACGGCCTCAGATCATGTGCTTTAAAACTCCCTCGTCTTTGTGATACAAGTGCAATGTTCAGTAGACGTGTTGGACTTTACCAATGTGTTTCTAAGTCCTGTGTGCCTGCAAATAATTTGAAAGTCACCTCATGATGAATTTATCCAATCTCAAGTGCAAAAGCTGAATCAGCCTACTGGTTTCACTTGTAGCCTCACTGACTACAAGTGAAAAATCAGGGTCAATCGACTCCAAAACTCTCGATCTCCAACAATTTTGAGGATGTTGACCTCAATCATCCAGTAGATCTCAGAGCTGATGCCGTACCAGAAAGAGTTTGACTTTTGTGCCTTCTGGTTTAATGCGCTTTGTCCGTAAATCACCAATCAAAATTAAAACAGGGCAGGAACTTTTTTTAAGCAAATGTATATGAATCAGTGCTAATCTTAGTTATTTTTCAACCAATTTCTGGATAGAAGTAAATTACCTGAATGTCAAGTCTTATTATCACTGTACTTTTTGCCCCCCCCACTGATCTGTGTCATTCTCGTGTTCTTCCCCTTTCCTCCTGCTACTGTTTTTCTTGTTTCTCTCTATCCTTGCTCAAAAAAAAAAAACAATCTTCACAAATCCATCTCCAACCCCTCATGATTTTCTTTGGCCCTTTGCATGCCCCCCCCTTCATCCCACCTTCCTCTCTTTCTCTATTTTCAACACTCTTCCGCTCTCAGATGTCCGGCTGCGTGTGCGTGCGGAGTATTCGGAGCATGAGTCGGCTCTTCGTGGAGGAGTTTCTTCTGACAAGCAGCAGCCGTTGGAGAGGCAGTTTGAACTGTTCAGCCGAGCAAGCACGCTGCTCCGTACCCGGGATCTGGGCTCTATTGTTTGTGATATCAAGTTCTCTGAACTTGCCAACCTGGATGCCTTCTGGGCAGACTATCTGAGCGGGGCACTGCTCGAGGCACTGAAAGGAGTCTTCATCACAGACTCTTTGAAAAGGGCAGCCGGGCAGGAAGGGGTTCGGCTGCTTGTCAGTGTGGATCAGGATGACTACGAGGAGGGCAGAAAATTGTTGCTCAGAAGCCAGACACATAATTGGGCAAACTGGGGAACTCAAAGTTTGTAAGTGCTTTTATGTGAATTTTAGTTTTTTTTTTTGTGTGTGTGTGTGTTTTTTAATTCATATGGTCTGATACATTAGGGTTGAATGTAGAATATATACAGTATACTCCCTCTCTTGCCTCTATGTAGGCTTGTAACCACCAGGGGGCATTAGAAAACAATTTTGTCTTGACCCCTTTTATACAAAATGAGAAAGTGTTATTTTATTATATATACTGTTATAGTCTGGAAAAATATGGTGTGTGTGTATATGTATATGTGTGTGTGTGTATATATATATATATATAATTTATTCATTTTAATATTTCTTTTTGTGTGTACATTTAGGTCAGTGTTTTATATACTTTGATATTTAACTTTTTATTTATTTGTATTTTTCCCTTTAAAAAAATACAAGCTTAAACTCCTTTTCAGTTGCAGAAGCTATATTTCTGCTATTTAATTTATTATTTATTTTTGTTTTGTTGTATTTTATTTATTTAATCTTTATTAAATATATATATATATATATATATTTAATTAATATATATATAATTTTTTTTATTTTTTTTTATTGTCATTGCACTTAAGCCTAAATATATATTTTTCAAATATCTAGAAAAATTTTGCTTAGTGCTAATTAGTTACATTAGCTTTTGGCATACCAAATAAAATTCTCTGAACCCCTTAGGAAACCCTTCTGGCCCCCGAGGGAACTCATACCAGTTTAAATCCCACAAAGTCTTGATGTTAAAGTATATTTTATTTCAATGAAGTAATGTATTCCATGTTTCCTTCGCAGACCCTGAGAAATGTCTGTTTCACTTGGGACCTTCAACTAAGATGGATGAAGATGTTTTGCCTTTTTATTTCAGTGCCCATTGAGTGTTGGTGACCCTGAGAAGGAGAGGCTGCTGGGATATTCTGGATTAAACTGGGCGGCTGTTTTGTTGGAAAATGACTGTTTCTGAAGCAAAAATGATTCTTGAGTGTTCAGAGGTTAGGTTCAGATGTAGGATCTCTCTCTCTCTCTCTGCTGCAGGTCAGTTTAAACATGGACAAACACACACCCATAGAAAACAAAAGATAGAGAGTTCTGGATCTGTACCACTTGGCCTCCCACTGGTAGTATGTGGATAGAAGTTTTTTTTCCAAATGTGATGACACAAAATGAACCGTTAAATTCAAGTTATGTGTTTACCTTTGTTTGGGAAATTTAAAATAATTTCTGATTAAGGAATGATGGAAATACACAACAAATATGTAACCCAAAAAGATATAAAAGTTAAACAATGATAAATAAACATTTAAATGAATAGTTAACAAAAAGATTGTCAGGTTTTTGGTTTTTATTAGATCTCCTGTTTGAAAAGGTTTTGAAAGACTGGGTGGTAACTTAATTGTTAAGAGTTTGGGCTGGTAACAGTGCTTCAGACCAACAAATGTGCTCTTCCACCATTGGACCGTTTAATATGTTGTGTAATTGAACTGCTCCAGAGTGCTCTGTTGTACTGCTTATAAAAGTCAGCTTAAATAACTTTGGAAATCCTTCATACAGTACCAGACTGAAACAAATCTATCAGAGTTGCCAAATTTGAAGCTGTATTGAGGATGGGGAAATAGCACAAGATGGAACAGAGATTAACAACAAGGACTTTCTACAGTGTGCACCACTGTGAGATTACATGTGTCCCAACATCTGTCATTTGTCTCAGAAACAAGGTCATGGATTTTCAAGGCCTGTCGATGCCTTTGTAAATTGATGATAGAAATAATTATTGTTAGTTATAATTCGATGACCACTGTTTTGACACCAGCCTTGACACACAATTGGAGTAACATCTAGTCATGTTTCTGGACTAGTGTGTTCTTATAAAGAAAGTATGCGTCGACCTTTTTGTTATATGTGTACCCTTATGACAAAAAAGCAAAGAAGTTAAAAGTTCAGAGGTAGTTCCTGTCCATGTCACTGATGTAAGTGAATTGGGAGTAAAACATTGAACGCTCTTGTGTTTTCATGTTTTTGTTTAAAATGATATTACTTGATATTGTTTTGGAATATGTATCTTTAATTTATGTAACTATATAATAAAATAATCGTCTTTCTGATACTGTGTGCTTTTGGATTTTCTTTAGGATTTAGACACATTGCTAGAGTGGATTCCTGTAAATATTGCTTTCCAGTTAATTTGTGAACATATCAAATGTTTGTATATAAATAATGTGCAAGCAGTTTGTATATGTTGTTATATGTTAATGAAGGTAACATTTGACTTGCATTAATTGGGAAATAATCTTTTAATAGTTATTGTTTATTAGTGTGTTTTCTGTGTACTGATTTTAAATTATTATTTTGTACATAATTCAGATGTTCATATTTTCTTTATTAATAGAAGCTGCTCACTGGTTTTAATGGTCTCTGCTTTTAAAAAATGTCTCAGAAGGTTTGAGCTTCTACTAACTTAACAGCAAGCCCAATCCTTTCTTTTGAGCTGAGATTTTTAAGTATTATTGTGGGGGAAAATAATATTTAGGACTGGGAGCATTTAGGGTGTTTAGTTAGGGCTCTGTCCATGGTGCTGAAGAATTGAGGCGTGCCTATTTACTTTGATATTCTTATGGGAGAAAATGCATTAAACTCAGCTGTACATGTTAACATTCATAATAATAACTTATTAAAGGGTTTAAATGTAACTGTATGTGCATACTAATCTGCTTAGAGCACTAGTGTTTTGGAAAGAGGCCTACTCACCGCGCTTTGTGTCATTCATTATTTCCCCAGTAGATGGCAGCTATATTTTTGATAAATCTTAGTAAAGCCTACGCAAAACATCTACTGAAGTAATCGAAAGAATATGGGGAAATGAAGATTATAATATACACTCTAAACCTTTCGGTTTCTTTTCTCTCATTCCTCGCCCATACAGATGCGCTTTTCAGCCTTTCGCAGCGCCTGCGCTCAACGCGTAGTCATGGAAACCCCTGGAGGTAGCGCGAGACACATGAAGGATTTGCGCACGAGCATCCGACCCCCTCACCTTTCGCCCCTAATTTCACATTCAGGCTCCTCACCCGATTCCCCTTCTGTCCCCCCCTAATCAAACCACCCCCAAAAATATCTGGCCTCTATCCCCCGTTTTGCTGTGTCCGAGTCTTTTCGGTGTCCGAGCAGCTCTTGGCGTGACGCAGACTGCCGCGTTCATCATCGATGGAAACGCTGGTAATGTTGTGTAAACAAACTCACAGCTTCATACATTTATTCTTTTACGCGTGCAGCTATAACTTCTCCATACCATGACGTCATCCTTCTACTTCACTCGCTCGCTCAATTTTTCTGTCTGTTTGTACTTTCTCCGTTATATTCACGCTAAAGTTGTCCCGTCTCGTTTAAACCCGTCCCGCTCAGAGCGAGCAGGACAGAGGCGGACAGGGTTATTGCTTGTAATGATTTCTTGCTCTGACCGGGGTTTTCTTTTATTGATTAGATAGAAATGAATTCACGAGACAACCCTCTTTCGATGTCCGTGCTTGTTTCTCTGCATGCTGTAATTGGCGCAGGGCATCGCGGGAATATTTGATCAGCTGAGATCGCCCTGTGAAATATGCATGCCCTGGTGTTTTACAGTCGTGCTCCTGCGAACATCTTGCCATGTTCAGATTTGTCGCGCGATGATAAATGCACATCTTCCTGCCACCATAAATGAAGCAAAGGTGCTGATGAGCTTACTCTGTGTGTGCGACATTGTTTCACCTAAACTCTTTTTATCGCTAAAATAAAATAGCTTACCGTTTGGATGTCACGAGTGCTATTGGAACAGGCCTGCAAGGCTTTATTTTGCAGTTATTGATGGACGTTTGCAAAATTTTGGTTACAATGTTTCAATACTATTCAAGCTTTTTTTATATCTTTGTTGTGACGGTTGGTAGGCTAACATGTCCTTGATTTCTGTAAACTAGCCTAATTGTGAGCGGTTACGCGCGTATAGGCGCGCGAGCTTCTGCTTCGTCACTTGCCTTGTGGAAAATCTAGACATAGTGTTTACTCCTTTGGGAAGCTTTGTAATCAATATGGTCGATATTTGTTTGGCGGCCTATCCTTGATAACAACGTTGTAATAATAGCATCACGCGGCCTCAGCATGGCCGTTAGTGTCCGCCGCCACACAGCCTGAATCTCCGCTGAGGGGAAAATCGATGGGCAGACTGAGTTAATTATGAAAAAATCAATTAAGAGGTGGAGATTTTGGCTTTAAAAGAGTGGCCAGCGCCAAAGAAAAAGCACAGAATGAAGAAACCTGTTCACACATATCTGGGCTCCGTTCTTTTCGCTCTTCTTGTCCGTGCGCGTCCGCTTGGTCACTTTCTCCGGGGCTTATGATGCTAAACTATTGCCTACATGTTTGCGATTCTATCAGCCGACAGGACAAAACATTTACAATGCCGTAAAGAGGCTGTTTCATTCCAACAGACCCTTTAAGATATAATCTGTACGCGTTGGTGATGGCGAGAAGCGCGCGGAGATGCCACCACCTTTTTCATGGGTAAACAAACCCCACAAACAAACGTGTTTCGACGTGACTTTATTAACAGTGAACATTTCTTTCTCGCTTGCTTGCTTTCTTGCTTTTTGTAGGTATGGACAGAAAGGTGGAGACGTTCTCGTGTAAGTTTACACAGTGGAGATGGGCCATCAAATATTTGAAGAGCCTGACTCACTGTATGTATGTGCTCTCACGTTTCATGGATGATACACAGGCGCATGTGCCTTTTATTGGCTTTTATTAACTAAGAAACGCCACACGTCCACTTCTTCACGGGTGCCTTATCTGAAGATAGGCTGCGATGTCATTAAATCTTCAGGACTCATTATTGAGGCCATATTTGGGAGTTTTACCATGATGCAGAAATTGTGAGAACCACTAGGACCTGGTAATCTTTAGTGTAAAAGTGTTGAAATGTGAGATTTTTAGGCCAGATTGTTTTCAGAAAAAAAAAAGAACGATGATCTCTTTAGGCTGAAACAGTGCATAAATTAACACTGCATTATGATTTTAATAAAGACTTAGGTCTTATAGGTCTATTAACTGAAAACAGAAATCGCGTGTTATTAAAAATTTTACAATGACTGTATAACTAAACAGATACCCTACGTTCATATCAACTGAACCCTTTCACAAAAGTGATATTTTCCACGGATTTAGTTTTTGAATTAGGCCTGCGGTAAATTAAACAATACAAATCACGAAAATAATCCAGTCAAATATGCACATGAAAAAATATGCATATGAAAATACCTGTTCTGAATAATAAACACGTTTCTGCATGTCTGTATTGCGATAGCACGTCCTCGTTGTTTCCTTTAACTGCAGGTAATTTAGAGATGTATTTCTTAAATTATTGCAGTCTGTAGATAGTGTAAATAGCCAGATTTCTATTTGAGCATGTAAATGTTATCTTTGCATTACAGTATTGAATAAATAACGACAATTATTGACTATTGTTAACAGGTAATTGTCACGTGTTTTGTCATGTGGCAGATGTATTTTTTTTCGGCTACTTAATAGACCAGACTTAATTTTTTTTGATTACTACATAAACCCGAGTTTAAATGATCTGCAAGTTGATGAGCATTACATACAATCATAAAACTTTATAGATTAGCTTTTATATTCATCTTACTTAAAGTAAAACGCAAATTAAGCGATATTTATAATGCTTTGTATGCATCAGTTATTCAAATAAATAACTGTATTGCCCTTGAGCGCGTTTTGGGGTAAATCTGTCTTGGCATTTTTTCAGTGATGTAATAGAAATATTAGGCTACGTACAATATTTGAAATAGTAAAAGACCTATTGGTAAAAGGTTAGTATGCTGCTAAATATCTTTCAATTAATATCAACGCAGTTTCTGTGGAGACGAGAATAAATCTCTCATCAGCATCATGTGTCGTTAACAACGTTTCAATTCATAGCTCTTGCAAAATGATGTTTTTGATACCACGCAAATTACCAATAGACCTATTATCGACATTATATCCATGTCATAACCAGCGAATAATAGAAGAACACACAAAAATAATTACAGC
Source organism: Enteromius viviparus (assembly GCA_032353835.1). NCBI lineage: Eukaryota > Metazoa > Chordata > Actinopteri > Cypriniformes > Cyprinidae > Enteromius > Enteromius viviparus. The sequence goes on along the minus strand of JAUCNO010001113.1, from coordinate 578,767 downwards.
GCTTAAAACAGCGATAAACTCATTTAACAATCACTTTATTACAGAATAAAATATACGAATAATAATCTTATGATCTAAATTTACATGATTTTACTAAATCCGACGCTTTTATTGATGTTTAGGGTAGTGTCATCCAAGACGCACCTAAAACTATCCAGCGATGGTTCACGTGCGTTGTTAATACATTAGCCTACATACAAACATAAAAAATACATTCATTCATACATATGTAAGATTTGTTTTAAATTAGTAGCCTACCTCTGTTAGATTGTTTATATTTGATTTTTGGTTGTGACAGTTCTGTTAACATTACACTGGCTCAGATCGCATCGTGAGAGCAGGAAGGTTGTGTTCGCGGCCAGGATTTTTTCTTGTTCTTTTAGAAAATGATTGGTCTTTATAGAGAGATCCTCAATATCGCTCGGTCTGATCATCTATGTCGTCGAAATCGCGCCTGTTGTATATATCGCTTATTTAAAATGCACACTTTAGTATGTTCGTATTATTATTATTATTATTAGCTATAAAAACCTGCCCCGCAGATATTTAGTGTCCGGTATCAATCTTGGGGTTTTTTCATAAGCAGCTGTCAGCGTAACTCACGACCCCGTGGGTCAAAGGCCAAACGACCACCGTTGCAATTAAAACGGACAGAGATGGAGCATTATGGCCCTATCCAATTTTCCTCTTACAAAAGAACAAAACCACAGGCAGTTTGTTTGTTTTTATTGCAGAAATATGATGCTTTCAAAAGCATATGTCCACACTGATGCTAATTCAAAGACGTGTTCTCATATTCACTTTAAAAAATAGTGTTTTACAGATAACATTTTGGGGGGGTCTTATTAAGTATTATTCTACTATACATACTATACATTAAAAATCGGATCTCTTGGGTATCTACTATTCTAATCTTCAAATATTAATTTATAGGAGGCAGAATAACACATAGCTCTTTTTTTCTCAGAAAATAATCTTTGATGTGCAGAATCATTTATTTTTCTTGAAATTAAGGCATTTTAGAGAAGTTTCAGTGGAAAGTGTTTAATTTTCAAATTCATTTCTTTTATTTAGATGACATAAATCAGACATAATTTGCCTTTCCACATTGGCAGCTGTAAACTCCACCTGGCGAAACCTTAATAACAGCAGCTAATAAATTGTGGCGGTCGCTGTAACCTTTACAATTGTGACTTACGCTCCTGGTTTGAATGTGTGGCTGGCCTGGTTGCTGCTCTATTTTGTTGTTGCTCATGTGACTGTTGAAAGAATCGAGATGACCACAATAATACACAGAAGGGCACGCGCACCGTTTATGAATGTGTGCGTGTGTTTAGAACCCGATGAGATGAGAGGGTCAGAGTTCAAATTCAACTCCAGACGGACGACCTTGCCCTTTTGAATGACCCTGGGGTCATTTGAGGATGGGGGAAGGATTCAAAGGAATATAGCAAGTGATGGTAGTATAGGGGAAAACAGAGAGAGCCCAAGCCAAAGGCAAAGGGTAAAAAGATAAATACAGAGCTGGTTATGAAACACACACATTTGTTGTCCCATTTTCATTTCCAAATGTATTCTCCATTTGCTTCAGTCGTACCTACACAAAAGAAAAGTTAACCTTTGACCCTCATCTTCACCCCGGCTCCGCAGTGTTCTTGTATCTCCAGCTGCTGTAGATGAACTCTTCTGTATTTCGTATGCATTCACACGCATTTCCACTATAACCCAAGATTGAGGTATTGAGGGTTAGTAGAGAATCGGGGCTGATGGGTGCTCTCGAGGCACCAGCGGGGTGCCGGGTGGGGGCTGATGATAGGGGTGTGAGTGGGGGTGCAGTTTCATATGTGAACTGCGCTTGGCAGCAGAGAGCTGGCTGTACGGGCAGGAATGAGCGGGAAGATGCAAGAAAGCCTGAGGGTGAGGAAGATCAGATGAAAAAGCTCAAGAAGACGTCTGTTTGCCTCTTTGTGCTCCAGCTTATTGCTGGGCTCACAACACGTCTTCTCAATCACAACACGTGCTTTGTTTTTGTTTTTGTTTGTCACGTGTGATAATTGAAGCATGCTAATCTGCTCTTCTAAGTTCTCAGGATTCCATTGTTTTGGATTTGTAAGATCTGATATCAAACACTTTTAAGCTGTCAATTCCTCACCTTTTTCTTTGTCTGGATGCCCCTGTCCCGTAACCCATTTAAGCAATTACTCCCATCTCTCGTCATGGGCCAGATCCAGAGGTGTAGCTGTGTGTTCTCTCGCTGAAGGAGAACAGCAGGTTTGGCTGACATTCCCTTTATCTGGCCTGTGCTGGTACCTTATCAGCCGGCTTTTACCTCGAGATGGGGTGTTTAGTGGGCATTTTCTCTTTGATGGGGGTATTTAGGGTGAATTTTCTTTACAACTCGAGATGATTCGGTTAAAGTGTGGAGGATTTTTCCTTATTTCTTGGTTTCTGGTTTTTGAAATGACTTTTTTGTGTTGGTGTATAGATATATTGACATGCATTGATGTTTGGTTATGGACAAATTAAACAAAACTCTCTCTCACTTTTATGTATCATTAAGAAATCTTAATTTTAAATTTCTTAATTTACTGTATCAGTACAATGTTTTATTTGATTTGTGACTAGGTAATTGGAAAACAGTTTCTTAGTAACTAGGAATGAAGTAATGAGAATCAAAAGAAGAATATGATGTAGTAAATGTGCATACTTCTGATTTTGCCCTTAGATTATGAGGAAAGAAAATCTGAAACAAGCAGATGTAATTTTGTGATGGTCATGGTTAACGTTTCATTAAATCTTTTGTCTGCAAGAAGTGACCCTTACTAATTATAATTTGTCTGCTGTTAATATTGTTTCGGAAAGTATAATGTAGTGGTTTATATTGATATTTAGTGTTTTAAGAGTATACATATACAGAGTATAAATAACAAAAAAATCTATTTTAAATAAATGCTGTTCTTTTGAACATTTTGTCCTTCACAGAATCTTGAAAATGAAAATGTTTTACAGTTTCCACACAAGTAATTATTATACAGCACTACTGTTCTTAATAATAGTAATAATACAAAAAAGAAATCAGCATATTAGAAAGATTTCTGAAAGATCATTTGACAGTGAAGACATGAATAATGGCTGTAAATACAAAATTGGAATATTCACACAGTTTTACTGTTTTTGATCAAATCAATGCAACCTGGGGACAAGATAAGTCTTATTAATAATCTTGAAAGTCCCAAAGACATAAAAAAATCTTATAGACCCTTAAGCTTTTGAATTTTAGTCTACATAAATATTCTGAAGGCTAATATAGGGCTTTTCACACTTGAAATTGTTAACCCAGGGTTATCGTAAACCCCGGGTAAACGGAATCCTGGGTTATCTG
>JAUCNO010001113.1:528950-550118 GCA_032353835.1 Enteromius viviparus | reverse complement strand
GTGTTAATATCCAAAATATCTCAATATGCCACTATTATGCCTTTTCGAATATGATCTTTCATGCAGTGTGTCATGTAGCTGTATGTGAACAAAATCTGCAAAGTCGCAAACAACTTGCCCGCCCACAAACAGTACAATTTCCACATGGATTACATCATTTGAAGAAGACACTGTATTCTGTACCGTCATTCAGTTATGGCAATGGGCGTTTCGTTTTCAGACACATGCTGTAGCGGTAGACCAATCACAAAGGACTGCGGCATCTGACCAATCACAGCAGTGAGGGCTCATAAAAAGGAGGGGTTTAGACAGACTGATTCTTTGAACTGCTTCACACGAGTCGTTTACGAATCATTTAGAAATGGGGTCAAATTAAATCTAGTTTTGGCGAAAACTAAAGTGTTTTTGACCTTGCATACGCATAAACCTGTTTTAAGAGACTCATAAAACAATATTAGCCACCTAACCTAACCTAAAAAGGCATAATAGGGGCACTTTAAGAAGGATTTTCTAGACAAGTAAAAATGATTGTCTTGTTTTTCTCAGAACAAGCAAAATAACCGTATTTTAAACAGAACAAAAGATTATTTTGCTCACACCATCTGCAGATTATTTTGCTTGTTTTAAGCAAAAACTTTCCTAATTTTTTTTTTCATACTTTTATAGAAAATCCTTCTTGATTTAAGGCTTGATTTAAGAAATTATGACTGAAAACAAGATTTTTAAAAATGCAGTACAGATCTACTAATAAAAAATGATTCAGCTGGTCCAGTAAATTTATTCACAAATACTACTAGCAAAACTGAATCTACACTATACTGAGCCCACAAACAAACATAATCTGATCATGCACATTGCAGTTTTTTAAAATGAACACTTTTTTCGAACTTAATCAAGCAACAGACTTTTGACAAGACTTACATTATTACATATTTTTATTTTTACCACTGATGAAAACACTAAAGTCTCTTGAGCAGCTGATTGGTTTATTTAAAGCTGATTGCTTCATTCAATTATTTGTTTGTTTCTATCTACGTAAACTATTTTTTCTTGACTGTATCGAATCAGTTCATTTCTCTAACCCTCCACCTTCCCCAGCACCACCTGCCTTGGTCTGCTTGGGGGGGTCTCCCTATTTCCCTTCCAGCAGTCTGAATTCAAGTCACCATTTTATATACATTTCAGATGTAACCTACTCCTTCAGCAGCAGCGGCGTTGCAGATCCTAAAAGTACTTCCCATGCTGACTAAATGCTGGTCAAATTCATTCCGACTGAAATAAATGTTGAAATATAATGTTTCTGGAGCACCAAATCAGCATATTAAAATGAAGGATCATTCAACAATAAAGACTGGAGTAATGATGCTGAAAATTCAGCTTTAACATAAAAGAAATAAACTATATTTATAAATTTTACTCATGTACTGTATTACAATGTTAGGTTTTTCTGCACATCACATCACATGGCTTTTACCAAAAAAATAACATTTGCAGTACTGAACAATTTGTTCTCATTAAAAATGAGACAACATTAACAAAACCACATTTAGCAATTAGATGAATTTATCACACGTCTCCTCACATTCAGACAATCAAGCAAGCACAGCTAGGCTTAATTCCCTTCCAAAGAATACTCACATCCTCAAACATCTGATAGTTGTTTGAATAAATGACACAGCAGCAGAGTATGAAAGCATTTCTGCTCAGGGATATTCCTTCGAACACAATAATAAATCCACGGCTCTTTTATTTTTAGTAAAGTTCTTTTCAGATGAACTTCAGACATAAAGATCATTTGCCGTGAGGCAGTTGCTCAATGAACGATGAACAATAATATGGTTATGCTGCTGTATCCCATGTAGGAAGCTCGGAGGAAGACAGCAAGTGAGGATATACATTTCATTTGCATAACCTGGATGTCCGTGTCTCCTCCCACAAGCAATTAACAGAGTCTCTAAACAAACGCCATTATAATTCCTTTTGAGATTCAGACAACAAATGTAGAAACTGACTAAATGAATCGTTTCCTCTGGCTTACAACTTGCTATAGGTTCTGTTTCATAACTATGCATGAAGGGAGGAATAATGACGATCACAGTCTATCTATTTCTCGTCTGTATTTAAGGTAGAGGATTCTGCTTCTATGAAATTTTTAGTCCCAGATGGGACAGATAAAAGGGACTCTCCCTCTCTCTTTCTAATTATTACAGCTCTAAGGACAATCCAAAAGCCTGTGTAAGTTCAGAATGATTAATATGGAATCTAGCAATGTTTGAAAGAAGTCTCGCCAAGGCTGCATTTATTGAGTCAAACAAATAACTGTTTTCTTTTTTTATATTTTTATATTATATTTTAATTTATTCCTATGATAGCAAAGCTGATTTTTTTCCCTTATTTGCTAATTCGGTGCTCAAAAACGTTGCATAGCTATAAATAAAAGTGTTAATAATTGTATGAAACTTAGAGCTTTATATTCTATTATAATATTATTATAGTTGCATTACAGTTCGCAGATCTAACTGACTGCATGTTAATGGTAGATTCAAATATAAATTGCTCTAAAATTGCTGTTTCTTTATTAAAAATCACAACTGCTTAAAAAAGACATCATCTGACGTCATCTGTGCCGAAATGGTTTAAAATTAGTACTATTGCATCACTGCATCAGGGTGAAAGTAAACAGATGTTGCCTGACTCATCTGATGTCACTGTCTGTTAAAAAGCCACACTAATGCAACCGCACTGACCATAAACAATCTACATAACAACAAAACCAACTTCTAATTCTGTTTTAATGGTGTAAACAGCCATCACTGATGTAGGTAGAAAAGCTCTTTTACTGGTGTTGTGAGGATACAGCTCTGCCATAGACAGCATTGATCGGGGGGGTATGAGGGGTCACTCCACTCTGTTTGTCTGCTGCAGTATGACTGTTTTAAAAGCTGTAATGGTCTAGTGGGAAAGAACAAGTGTGCCTGGAAAAGTGTCACGACTAACACAACGTGCAATTGCAAAAACAATCCATGTCTCGATTATATTTATCAATTTCAAAACCTTCTTCTCGCAGAGATAACATTTGACATCGGAAGCATTACAGCTGCATGCAGGGCAGTTCACTAATATAAATTATACAGAGAATAAAGGAGATAATCTCAGTCAGGGGTCCGCTCTTTAATAATAGCAAAAAAGCCATCCGCTGGGGTTTCTTTTCCTTGTTGTAGTGTGAAACGCTCTCGGTTCCTGTATAGATCGTGGGAAAATGGTGTGGGTACAGCAATGCTGACACAGGATTCTTCAGAGTATTACATAATTGTGATCCCAGGAGACGCAATCGGCTTAAACCGAATCCTCTAAAGGAGAGCGATACAACCTGAGTCCTGACCAGGTGCTTTCTCTCATTAAAACATTTCTGTGTGGTCATAGGCCGTGTGAACCATGCAGGCGCATCTTAAGTTTCCTGCGAGCACACACGCATGCTGATTAAGGTTTCTGTGCCAAAGCCAGACTCTGCCATCACTAGCTGGCACTGTGTGATTGTAAGTCTCATTCTTTCTTTTTTTTTTTTTTTTTTTTACAGTAAAAACACTGAATAAGACATATTGTGAAATTAATGTGCAGATAAACGATACTGCTGCATGTTCATAGTGTGTGATTTGAGGTTTCATTTATTTAAGTTAACAACCAAAAAAGCGCAGTTTCTTGCACTTCCTCTAGTTTGTAATTAGCTGACTAATAAAGCTAGCTGTGTATATTGTAAAATATATTATAAAGTCACTTTGGATGAAAATGTTGCTGAACGCATATATTTAAATATTTTATTTTATTTAAAGTAAAAAAGAGGCACCTGTAGTTACCAGAATGTTGATGTAAAAATACATTGACAATGTTACACGCATTATAGCTTGGCATTTTATTTGACACTTTTGTAATGAAGTGAAGTGAACTGTGTTCAGTCTTTAACGGTTTCTTCATTTTATGGTTCACTATTAACAAACTCCTGATGACCTAAATAATTTGCTGCTGTTAATAGGTAGTTAAGTTTGTGTATGTGGTAGGATTAGGCATGTAGAATATGTCCTCCGTAAGGAATAAACAGCCAATATGTTAATAGGCATGCTAATATAAGCTAATAGTGAAAATTGGCCCTTTGATAAACCGTTTTTTCTTACTATAAAAACAGGAAAGCAATTTTCCGTTCATTCCTTTCGTTAAAATCCCAGTAAACACATATTTCTTAATGATTAGCCTAGATTACAAAACATTTTTACAGCGCAGGCCTTCATCGTCTATCAGTGTGACAGGTGCATCTTCTCCTTTGAAAATTGCCTAATGCTGAAATAGAGGCCTCTTGACAGCAAAAGCCACGTTCCTAAGGTCACATGATGTGACTGGAAAGCATGGATCAAACATGCACGAGCATGGCTGTGAAAAGGTCCACGCTCGTGATCAGTGAGATCGGATAAACGGTCAGGGTGAAGTGTGGGAGTTGACAGGGGGAGGCTGGGCGCTGATGCGAGCCGCAGTGCATTCATTAGAGGAGACCTCCACCGACACCGAAAATGGACGCCTTTCTGTCTAAAAAAAACAAAAAACAACAAAAAAAGCCCTCCATTCTCGCTTCAAAAAACTGAAGGGACAGGATGCGTCCAAAGAACCGCAACGGACTTGCTCTAGAAGTATATGAGCGGTGTTTGTACGCTGATATATATGCTGCACATGCATAATGAATGCGAGGATGCGCGTGCAGAGGCACAATGAAGACGATTTCATTTATCATATTTTCCCCCGTTTAACAAACATTTTGCAGAAACAACCAAACGCAGGCGAAGAGCTTTGAGAAAATCGACAGCTGAGCTTGCAAGCTTGCAATTCGGCATCGATTGATTCCGCTCTTTACATTCCACATGGACAGACACACACACACACACATGCAAACGGAAACATCCAAACAGTCCCCCAAAAATCGCGCGCACACACTGCAGAAAATCTGAGATTATTGCTTACCAGATTAGTTTGTCTCGTGTTTGAAGATCGTCGCACTCCCAAAGAGGAAGACGGTTAGAGATAATTGCATATCAAGATAAATGGACTGTAAACGAGTTCGAAAAGAAAAGAACGGAGAGGATTGCGCGTCAGAGAGCGTTTAAAATGACGTCAAATTCTAATAAAAAACAAGTTACTAATGTGAATCTCTCTTAAGACTGATGTAGTATATAGGAGATGTTCAACGCGCACACGTCCCCACGTCACTCGAGCACGGATTTGTCTAGAGCGCGTGTAGCCAATGCGTGTGCGCGACTGCGTCTCACCCGCCCGCGCCGCGCCGCAACGCTTTGCTCGCGCTATCCGTCCCTTTCCTTACCTCCTGAGAGCGAGTGTGTGAGAGAGAACACACAAACTCCATCAACAGGGACTCTGGAGCCGATGCGAGAGGGTCAGCTTTTCCCTGCATTGTGGGGACTAAATGTTCCCACGATGAAATATGCTGACTACGTTTAAAGTTTGAGAGCTTTGCTTAAAATCTATTGTGGAAATCTTGCTGGTGCTTTCTGTATTTATTGGTATTTTGGATAGTGATTTAATCAATGTCTGACTGCAGAAAACAAAGAACACCATGCTTAGGTCTGTATGTTGATTCCATACGTCTTGTAATGTTTAAAATACGAAAACGCTCGTCCTGAAATTTTTCTATAATAGTTTCTTTAATGGAAAAAAATGGTGTAGTATTTGCTTTGATTAAATTTCCACTGAACTGTAGCTTAAATTACAAAGAAACACATTTTTTTTTTGTAGAAAGACTGAAATAGCATTGTATGTTCTTCAACGATCTTTTATAACTTTGATTGTGTCTGTCTAATATTAATATATAAAACCAAGATATTCTGATTTATTCAGGCATAAGCCATCTGTTTATTCAGGTTTCTACAAACCAGAATATTTGCTTAATCCGTTTATGGGAAAAAATCTAATGTATATAATTTACATAATTATATATAGGCTATAATTTATATAATTTAACCTAGATGCTGATATTATGTGTGTATAAAATGTTTATTAAATATACCAAATAGCATCCCGTTAATGTAAAATGTGTAAAATTCAGCAAGGTTTTTCTAAGGTTAAGGTTTAAGGGATAGATCATTATTAGTAGAATGTAAAGTCCCCACCATAATGCTTCACATATTGCCCTCACTGTTTTTTGCAGGAGATGGGAGGAACAGGCATAGTAGATGATGTTAGTACCGCACTGCTAATGAAATGCAATGTTATCCAGCCTGAGAAAGAGCACTGAGTTCCGCAGAGGGAGAGAGAGACGGAGAGGGGGGTGTATGGAGAGAGAGAAGTGAAAAATGGCAGGTTGAATGCGACAGATGCCTCAAAATTGGCTTAGAGCTGGTGAGAGTCTATGTCTTATGCTTTCAGTCGTTTTAGAGATCAGTAAATGTGTGTGTGACTCCCGGATGTGCGTACAATAATCTGAGGTCGAGTAAAACGTGAGCGAAAGCGTGATGGGTAATCATGTGAAAAGACTAGTCCCAGTTTTGGACTAAGTGATTCAAGATATGCTCCTCATTAAGCAGACTGTCAAATGAGCAAACTCGGCCATCTGCGCAGTAGTACAGTGAACTACGACCTTCAAAGATTTTCTCGACCGATATTCATATTCATTTCCTCTCTCTCCACCTCTCTCTCACTCACACACAGAGCAGGGAATGGCTAATGCTGGGTGACAGCTCTTTCATGCAGTAATGTTGGTGAAAAGAGAGCTATATCCAACTCTTGACTGACACACACGGGCAGACTCCCCCTCCCCCTCATATAAGTACACACACACACACACACACACACTAGCTGTTTGAGATACTATATTAGTAGGATTGGTGCACACGAAAGTGCAACACCTTGGAGAAAGGAATTAGCCTACTGAAATGCGACGGTTTTGACATCATACTCAAACACAAACAGGCAGAGATAGAGAGAGAGAGATGGAGAGACAGTTTTGATCAATTGGACTGCACGCTTCCCTGAGGCAATGGAACGATGAACCGCAGAGCAGAGGAGCACTTAACAGTCCCAGTGCAGAAAACACACGCAAACAGACACACGTTCACATTGCTCTGTCGTTTAATGCTCAAGTATGTGCTTTTTGATGTTGTAATACATTCACTAATCCAGTGTAATACAGGGACAGCTATGAGGAAGCAATTATTTTTCGAAAATGTTAACTCTGTACTTTTATATAAAAATATTCTGTGTCAAATGGTCTGATACAGATTAAAGGCGTAAATTTGGGGCGGGGCTATGTGTGTTCGACCAATGGAAAACAAGGGGTGTGTTCAGGAAACCTGTTTGACAACGACCATAATTCCTGGAAACTATATATATATATATATCTTCTTTCAGTTGGATCCAATCGGACTTATATTACATTTTTTCTTAGCTTGTCCAAGTGTTAGTTTGGCAGGAGGTGTTTTTTTTTTAATAATTAAAAAATAGTCAAATAAAGAATCTATCTTAAAACATGCATCACATGGCGCTTGGGATGAGTAAAGGCCTCCTGTAGTGAATCAATGCATGTTGTAGGTAAAATATCCATTTAAGTCTTACCCTTAAATCTAACTTAAAAGATTTTAAAAGTTTTAAGATCAATACATACTTTATTACTTAAATTTACACCTAATCTCACACCCCCAGTCATATCAAGTTCGAGTTAGTCTCTGGTGTGATAGGCATTGTCAGTTCATAGTTTAACAGTTTTAATCTGGTCAATATCTATTTGTATCTGTGATTTGCTATAGTCATTTTACATACATTTTATTTTTTGCCGCATGCTCTGCGTTGACTTGAACGATTTCAGCACCACGGACAGCGCTTAAAGCTGCTGTTTCAAGAGTCTCTTAAACACTAGAGGGCGCTGTGAGCAATTTAACATTTGACAATTTAAAATATGCTGCCTGGCAAGTGCTTACTCTGTGGCTCTACATATTATATTTAGAAAAGAGACTTACAAAAGAACATTTAAATGATTTTAATTTAGTTTTTTTGTCAACATTCTGAAGAAAGGCAGTGAACCAAATCACAGCCGAAACACATCAGGACACAGTTTTTATACAAGAAATATTCAATATTTCTCAACTCTTTGAAAAAAATAAACAAACAAACAAACATATGTTCATCATTTAATATAATTTCAGTAACAAGTTATTCCCACTTTAGCATTTAATGATAATATTAGCACTAAAACTAACAAGTCACAGACTCCATGATGAGAAATAACTTAAATAATATATATATTTATTTATTTTTTCTATTAGCTATAGAAGGCAATAGTTCTCTTATGTGCTCTAATGTGTATGTCTAAATACATGAATTGTCAGTTCTGTTGTGTGCGATTGTCAAGTGTTCTGCATGAACCCTCGTTAGATCCATTGCAGTTTAATATGCTACAATTTCACAACATTCAGTCTTAAAAAGAGGCCTTTTGTTACAAACAGTAACTTCCTTTTCTCATATAAAAAAAACGCATCTTGCCTTACATCATATTTCTGTTTCTCATTGTCTGTGCATTATCTCAGTAAAAACAAACACTCTATAAATTTTTTCAGTGTTTTTCTCTGTCTGTGTTTAACATGGTGAGGCGCTCATGCGCATATGTGTGTGGTAGTGTGGGGGCGGCACTGCAGTGGGCGCCGCAGACAGAGGCAGGGTCTGGGATGCTGCAGCTGCCCCATGCGCCCCAGGGTGGAGGGGATGTTTGTGGGGGAACGGAGCTGCAGAACCTGGTGACTGCAGCTGGTATCCGGCTCCAGAGGTAGGGCTGGACGCAGCAGTGATCCCTGGAGATGATGTGCTCTGCTGGCTGCTGATCTTCGGCGGGGGCTGGGGGTTCTGCGTGAGCTGGATGGAGATGTCGCTGGAGATTTCTGAGGCACTCCGAGCACGCTGGGGTGGCGGCCAGGTCTCTGGGTGCAGGTACTGGCCGCTGTAGTCGCTGCCCTCAGAAAGGCGGGGGCGATAGAGAGCCGGGTGAGGCCGATAAATCTCCTCTTCAGCGTAACGCTTCATAAAGAGATACACTGACATCACACCAGCACCCTGAGAGACAGAGTTTAATAGAGACACAGAAGAGATTACTGACACAGTAACATATTCCAGATGTTCAGGGCAAATTAGTTTGACTTTTTTCGGTCACACTTTATTTTAATGTTCAATTCTTGCCACTAACAAACCATTCACTACAACTTCAATGCATTACTCAATGACAGTTTATTAAAAGTTAGTAAGGTAGTTGTTACAGTAAGTTTACGTATGGGGTAGGATTAAGGATGTGGAACACTGTCATGTTTTGTAAAATGCATCATTACTCCAGTCTTAAGTGCCACATGACCCTCATAAACTATTTCACTACACTGATATGGTGCTCCACAAACAGTTACTACATAATATAATAAGGTCATAGTAATAACAACTTTTAAACAATACAGTATTAACAGGTAAGTTATAGGAAGATGATTTGGTTATCCTAATAGAAGAAGTGAGACTGATAATAACAACACTGCAGACCTTGGGGTTATTCATAACGATTAATAATTTCTTATTTGCATATTTTAGTTATCTCATCTCTTTGAAGTGTTTTCAACTTTTACATTTCTAATATATAGTTGGAAAATATGCAGAAAAGTAAAGAAAACTGATTTATTTAGGTATGTATTTATGTGTTGAATTATTTATTTATTTTGGGTAAGTATGGCAAATCAATAAAGCTTTTATGACAGGTTGAAAAAAACAGCAGCATGCATAGGAAATTCACAAGGCAATTGCTCTTTGCTCTTGCTTTTGCTCTAATATTCTCACTGACAAACTAATGTTTCCTTTGGTGACCATAACAGTAAAAGGATCCTGCTGAATCAAGCAGAAAAACAAACGAGTTTGAACTTCAATTTTGCTTAATCCTCCCTTTATGAGCACACACAAGAAACGGCCTGTGATCTGCAGCTCTGACTGCTCCGTCATCCACTTCTTCATCTTCTGACTTTCATAATCACCTCCAGAAATATCTGAAAACCTAAAAACCCAACCTCATGATCAAATCAGGTGTAGAAATAGAAATAAATATATATACATGTTGGCCTCCTTGAGCTCAAGTTACTGACCGTTTTTCTATTGCTGTCAGTGTATGAAACAATACGATTAAGTGCTCTAAATACAGTATTCAGACCCTGAGTAGCAAATAATCAGAAGCTCCATTTTCATTATACATAAAGAGCACATTTGAAGCTCCTGCCTTCGACTGAAGTGTATGTCAGAGCAGGGTCATGTTAAAAGCATCTGCTTCAAGCGACATAATTACAGCGCCATCATTTGTTAAGCCCCTCTGGCTAAGAAGAATGGATACGTTCAAGTCATTGAAGCTTTCACAAGAAATATGACTACATCTTGGTCATTCAACGCCAAGGGGCTTAAATTTACTCTGGGCCAAAAACAGACAACCGAGAAAGGCTCTGATATTTAGGATTGAAATTTCATCCTCTGACCTCTTTGAGCAGGAAGGAGCTGGCAGCAAACGCAAAGGACCAGCCGTAGCGGTAGTTGAAGAACTGCTCCGGCTCCCGTGGCCTGTTCATGACTTCATCATTGATACTGGAGATATACAGCACCAGCCCCACCACCAGACTCAACCCTGAGAGAAAGAATAAATAAGTGAAGCAAAATCAAGATACCTCCTGCTGAATAACACATATTAAATGCAGCTGCGGGAACACTAGAACAAAAGAATATAGTTAAATAACTGCACTGTGATGCACTTCATGGCGGGCCCCTGAGGACTGAGGACTGCTTACCCTCGGCCAACTCGACACACACACACACACACGCACACACAAGTACTGTACACACTCCAGGGCTCTGCCCGGCCACTGATGAGAGGACATCAGCTCCATCTAAATAAATCACAACCCCAAACTCTCCTCACTGCGGGCGAAGCAGGCTAGGAGAGATACACGGAGGACAGAGCAGATTTGAGCAGTTTGACGTCACAAGTGACCGTTTCAGGGTCCACACTCTCTTATAAATGCCAAAAGCAAACAAGGATGCTAATTTACATCTACTGTGTGCTGGAATATTACTAAAATATCATAACCTTTGAAATTTGTGACTGTCAGATTTGACACTTGATGAATCATTTAAAATATTGGTGTCCAGGACGCTGTGAGCCTTGAGACTGCAAACCATGAGTTTTTAATTGCTTAGCTTATATTTATAATAAACAGTGCTCATTAAGGGATGAATTGAACTGAATTAAGACCAGGATTTATTATACCTAAAGAATACTTCAGCTAAAATCGAAACTTGCTTTGAAAGTCATCACCCTTAGTCCATCCAAGATGTGAAAGAGTTTTTATTGGAACGTATTTAGAGAAATTTAACATTACATAATTTGCTCATCATTGGATCTTCAGCAGTGAATGGGTGCCGTCAGAATGAGAGTCCAAACAACTGATAAATACATCATAATAATCCACAAGTATTCAACACTACACCGGTCCATCAATTAATGCCTTATACCTTATAAAAGCAAAAGCTGCATATTTGTAATAAACAACTCCCTCATTAACGTGTAATAACCTTAAACCTTTGCTTCCAGCCAAAATATGAGTCAATAATCCATATCAATATTCCTCCCTGTTGTCCTCTCACATTAAAATCCATAAGACCTAGAAAGACTCCGAAACATGATGTTTACATAGTGTCCTAAACATAATGTTTCTAAAATTAATGTATAGGTAGTGTTTCATTTCATTAGAAAACGAAACATTATGTATAGAAGCTAGTTTTGGGTGATTGTAAGTGGATTATTCTGATGTTTTTATTAGCTGTTCGGGCTCTCATTCTGACGGCACCCATTCACTGCAGGGGATCCATACTGAGCAAGTAAGCTAAATTTTACATAAAGAAACACTGTCGGCCTCAGAGATATTATTTTTTAGGTGAAATATTCCTTTAACAAGCAGAGGCAAGCAGATGGTGCGTAGCAGAACGATGTGAGTGTGTGAGTGTGTGTGTGTGTGTGTGAGGGTTTGCACAGAGAACCACGGTGACACTGTAACAGGGTGAGAAAAGCTCACACAACGTGCACAAAGCGAGAAATTCCTGTAATATTTATCGCAACAGCCGAATGACCGATTCTCTCACCCACATACACAAAACAAAAACACAACATTCCTGCAAACATCAGCTACATTTCACAGCGGCTCCATCTAACGGCACTATCAGCGCGCTTGATCTTTACTTTTTAATGGCTTCTTTCAGCTGAAGCACTTTTATCAGCCCTGAGCAGTCTGAAATGCCCATTACATATTCAGCAGCAGGCTGATAGAGAACACAGAGAGAAAAGGACAAAGCAAAAAGGTGTTTTTCAAGGACGATCTGTCAGGAAGTTAGTGCTGCAAGAGGAGAAAGGTGTTCTCGATAAAGTTGAAGGTCTTCTCTGGCCGTGTGCAAGGTTGAGGCAGCGATGCGGTAAACAACAGTGGCATCTGCATACAAATAAGTTCTACGTTCAGGTTAGGGTTAGAGAGAGTGCTATTTGCTGCACGTTCACAGTTCAAACCTGGTTCATAAGGGAAGATGCATTTATTTAGCCCTTTAATGTTATTGTAATATACTAAAATACTAATAATGTTAATAAAACTCATGTTTTATGTAATATTGTTCTAATTTATGGAAGCAGCATTTGAGACGCATTGTTTTCTCCAGCATGATTTGAGAATGATCTTATGTTTCAATGTCACAAATTTGCTGGTTTGATTAAAAACGAACACATTTTGCAAATATTAAATATATATAAAGTGAAAAGTGACTTTAAAATTGTACTATTTAATGCAAAACGCATCTTGTGCCTCACAAATCTCACAAATGTGCTGGTTTTAGGGACCTAGAAATGAACATATTTTGTAAATATTAAATATACCTAAAATATAGATAAATCCTTTAATTTTATTATAAAAATTCAAATTCTGTCCTCGAACAGCGCAACTATATAGTTCGTTTATGAAAGAAAACAATAATAATTCAATCATTAAATGTAATTTCATATGAGCTCTTTATATTTGGACAAATGTGTGCTGCAATGTCTATTAGGGTCTCTGTCTGATTCTTTCGAATAGAACGTGTTTTATATTTTATAATCTTGCTGACCTCTGCTGGTGCAGCACTGAACTGCATGCTCAGATTTTTGAGGTATCTATTGGAAAATAAGTCTGGCACCATTGACTGATGAGTTTAATCTTCTCATTTACATGATATAAGACCCATCTTGCAGTTGTGCCTACATGACCGAATAAATGTGTTTATGCTTTGTGTTAGAACATTACATGAGAAAATAATAAGAGCAAAAAATAATAAGAGCAAAAGATATGCAATGGTGTAATGAGAGCTATCATGTGACAGAAGGTTAAGGTGTCCTACTCGTATGATAGATGTGTTATTTTACAGAATAACTAATGCAATAAAACTACATGAATTCCTCCAAAGAAACTTTATCACTGCCTCCACTGGTTCCAAAAATGGCTAAATAATAAACAGATGGAGTGATTTCATGCTCAGACACAGGTTTACGATTGGAGGAGACATCATTAATGTAATACAGATGGTACCGCTGCATTCTGGTGAGTAGAGAACACAAAATCCTCACGCATTTAATCTTCCTGAAAAAAGGATCTGTATTAAATATGTTATGAACTATTTTTAACTGTAAGGGAATTTTAGAAAGAGACTTAATTCAAAAGAATCTTCCTCCAGGCCCTTTTCGTGATGACATAGTTATAGATGACACAACACCTATCCTAAAAGTGTTATATATAGAAAAATATAATAGAATTTATAAAGGGTAAGGGATTATGGCTTCATTGCACCTTACCTGAGAGGATGAAGAAGATTCCAGAAACGAAGGCCAGGATTGTTCGCTGCGGACGGATGTGGCCCACGTTACTGATGATGAAGGCCATGAAAACGAAGAGCAGGGACACCATGGGGAAGGGTGTAGCTGTCCGCACCATCTCTGTCAGAACAGTAAATACAGGTGTGTGGGAACTGTGTGTGAAAATGTGGATATGTTACTTTGATGTGAAGCATGGTAACTCACTGAGGATATTTGCAGTGTTTTCTGTGGTGATTTCAATCTCAGGCTCGGTGAAATACTCAGAAGCCACACATCTACCTTTCTCTGTGCCTAAAACAGTGAGAAATCATAAAAATAATAAAGGAAATAATATCATTATTTTATTTTATTGATATAATTGTAATAGTTTGAAACAAACAAAATGATAATAATAATTATTATTATAATAGTTCTTAGTAGGTAGATGCACTTTTACCCGAATACAAAATATATATATATATATATATATCAGTAGAATAATAATTTATTAGATTATAAGAATCTAATTTTGGACTACACATTGTCTTTTTTTATTTTATTTGAATGTGTCTTTATGCTCATTTTACAGTTACTGTTTTCTATTTTAAATAGTGCTGTCAAACAAAAAATATTTTTTATCCAAAATACCAAAATATTTTTATATTTCAATATATGCATGTATGCATTTCAGAAAAATATAGTGTTTATATATTAAATATATTAATTTATAATATAAATTATATTCATTTTTAAATATATTCATGCAAATATTTTCTAATTATATACGGTGTGTGTGTAGATACATAAGGATGAACACACATAAGTGTGTGTGTGTGTGTGTGTATATGTGATATACACACACACACACATATGTTATGCAAACAAAAAAGTTTGTGTATGCGATTAATCATGATTAGAACTTATTTTAATATTTTCTATTATAATATAATTACTTTGATGTTAAAGCTGAATTTTCAGCATCATTACTCCACTGTCATGATACTTCAGACATTATTCTTATGTGCTGCTAAAGAAACATTTTTATTATTATCCGTGCTGTGTGTGTGTGAAGAGGGTCCCACTGCAGGCAGATCAGCATGTTTGGGCATCCTTGACATCCAAAGGTTGTGTTATAAAGTACTATCTTAGATCTTAGTGTATAGTATGAGTGTGTTCGCACCTGCTATGAAACACACTCTCCAGAGGCCTGAATGTAATGCCATCTTGACATCGACAGTTTGGTTCTGCTGCAGTACGATTCCCTCCTCCATCAGCAGCCAATAATCCGTCGCCACGGCAACCCCCACCAACAGCAGTCCGCACGCCCCAAACACTGTGGAGAGCAGAGTCAGAGCCCTGCTGCTGCAAGAGCTCATCTGCACACACACACACACACATCAGCCGTCAGCACCCAAGCTCCAAATCACTGCAAAAACACCCATCAAATCTAGACACTTCTAAACAGTCGCTGTTACTCTTCAGTTCACAGCATACATGAAGAGTGTAAAAGATCACGAGAGACAGTTCCTGTCCCACTGTGGCTGCAATCAGCCAATCACACCAAAGGTCAAAGTTCACCAGGCTCAACAGGTGGCATTCATTGAACCAGAACGTAAAAGATTATTGGCAGTGATTCAGATGGCACAACACACACAAGCGCCTACAGAGTCATGAGTCATAGCTTTACTGTGAGACGCAGACCTCATCCGACCGAGACAGAAACAGACGTAGACACAAGTAAACACACACCGGTCCTGTTCACTAATTCACATCGGCATGCCCTGCAGGGTGATGCACTGTGGGAGAACAGAATCTGATAAAAGCTGCTATTAGTTCGTCCAAAAATGAACATTTTTTCATGAATTGCTCACTCAAACCTCTGCTGAACGCAGAAGAAGAACTTTTCAAGGAGTGTACAAATCATTATTTTCTACAATTAAATGGACTGAGGCACCATAAAAATAATGAGGAATGTGACTGTTCTGGAGCCGTACAACATTGGTTAAGTAAATTGTCATTAGAAAGTCAAATTATTTTCAAAAAAGATCATGAGAGCATGTTTATGATGTTTTTGCATCCCTTTTGAAGTCTGAAAATTTGAGTCTTCAATTAACTGCAGCTGTACGGACCAAAAAAATGAATCGCCTTTAGCGTTCTACAGAAGATAGAATGTGACACAAGTTTGCAATGAAGTGAATTTGAATGAACAGAAGGCTACATTAAGTACTTTGAGTTTTTATTAGAATTTTTGGTTTCACTTCATTGAGATGGTCCTGTATTCGCAACTGTATTCTGTTGATTATAAGTAACACGGCACCTACATATCTACTAACTCTCAAAAGAGTGCTAGCAGAGTATTAGTAGTAGACTGGTAGGGTTAGGGTAAGAATAGGATTACATTTACTTGCAAATTTACTTATAGTCAGTAGAGCGACTTTTGGGAGACCATCACAGTAAAGAGTTAGCAGATATTAATTAGAGAGGGTACCAGGGTATTCCAGGGTATTTTAATGAGAGGTAGTTGACATGTAGGTGCAAAGCTACTTATTGTCAACAGATTGTTCAAAAGGGACCATCAAAATAAAGTGTTATCGATCTTTTTAGTTTTAGTCATTATAGTGCCTTTAATTTAAGTATGTTATGTCAGTTAGTTGCCAGGAAAACATTAAAAGTAATTTTTAATCAAATCTAAAATCTAATAGATTCTGTGTGAAATATTGATTATGAAACTGTTTTTTATTTAACTCAACTCAACTATTGCTTAAACATTTCTACATTTCTTACTTAAAATTAACTGATGGAAATAAATGAACAATTATTAATATGTACAATAAAAGTTTTATAAATAATAATTAAACACACATTAAATTTTTTTTTTAATAATTGCTTTAATTTTTTATTTCAATTTTTTTGGGTTGATTTTAATCCAGCCCTATAGCAACTTTAAACATTAGGCTAACTGAATTAAATTAAACTACCCAGAAGGATGGGCTAAATGTGTTGACCTTGAGTTGAGTTGTATGTTATCATGTATATACAGTAGTTAACCATAACAATTAATTGAGAAAGAAAGGTACAGGCTGTAAAAGAACAGAGTCGGGTCAAGAAAAGACAGGAATGAGGAGAGGCCATATATGGGGCAGCTAACTAAAAATGGCAGTATGCAAATGTCAGAGTGTACACTATGAACTAGTGTTCTCTATGTGAAAACTAAGATTACATCCTCTTTCTGACCCTGTGCACCTCTCTGATTCTCCCAGGGCAGAGCTCTGATCGATTCTTAATTAATCAGGGATGCTTTTTGTCTCGGTTGTGAATGGATGACAGCGCTGACGAAAACTTGAAAGGTCTTTTCAAAGCGAAATGTGCTTATTGCTCTCTTGTCATTGTCTCTGCATCTGTGCCAAGCTGATACAGGAACGCTTTCATCCTGCCATTCGCTCTCTACATATTTAAAGATTAGAATTTGACACGTGATTAATGAAATGAATGCTGTCATTCGGTTACATGCGTGAGGTTAAAAGAATCAGTTTCCTGTCTCCGCAGTCACTCAGCTGCTGCTGCTATGGCGACTTTTATGATGGATATTTTTGAAGAGGTTGTACAGAGTATGTGTGAGAGAATGTGTGTGTGTCTTTTTCATGCTGTCATTTCCTGTGTGTCTCTCCGAGCTGGTGATTCAGAGCAGCACCCTGAGCAACAAGAGAGGGAGAAAAAGAAAGCGTAAGAAAGAGAAAAAAAAAAAAGACTAAGACTCTTGCCTTCCAAAATGAATCACAGAAGTCTACACGAGACTTTATGTGCATGTAGGAGAGTTCGACCTTTTGCCTTTCATCCTGCCACAAAGAATGACACAAGCCCTAACACCAGCAGTCAACAGAAGACGAACCGCAGCAAATGATGGACAGATTTTGCAATGCAGTAAAAAAAGGCTGTGTGGAGGAAAAGTGCGGGTGCTGAGTGCTCTGAAGCAAACACAACAGAGGCAGAGACCAACAATGTCAAACTCCAGCTTGACCGTCTACACCGAGACTCTTTTGCCTGTAGCTCTTCTGCCCCCTCAAGGCTGCGTGTGCCCATGTGGAAGAGAGGTTACTTCTCCGTGACAAAATCAGCCCGCCCAAGTTCCACCTCAAACTTGCATATTCACACACAGTTTTCCTTTTTTATGTTTTTACATTTTTGCGAGGTGGATTTGGTCTTATCTTGACCTTTGCTGAAGGAAATCTTTATGCACTGGCACAACTTGAGGTAACTCCCCTGAGCTTGGTGCCACACAAAGTGTGCACTTAAAGGGATGGTTCTTTATTTCATCATTTACTCACCCTTAATCTGTATGGATGTCTTTCTTCTGTTAAACTAAAAAGAAGACTTATTAAAGAATATTGGTGACTGAAGAGTTGCTGGTAGCCAGTGACTTCCAGAGTATTTTAGGACAGAATTTTCATTTTGGGGTTGAACTATCCCTTTAAGGTGTGCACTATTCAAACGCAGTATGATGTCAGTGTGGCTTACAGTATGAAGGCTTGATCCAAAATAAAAGATCAGTTAAGAAAATATCAAGGTATGGCCTTTTTGACCATAAAATCAAAGTCATTGAGGTCCAATGGAGGTCCCCCACTTTTTTTTTTTCATTGTATGGACAGTTCACAAGTTCAGCAAGATATTTTATGTTCCACAAAGGCAAGTAGTCTCCAGATTTAAATAGAATGTTAGATTTTCGGTAAACTGCCTCTTTAAAAATGTTTGCATATTTTTGTTTAAAGGAACACCACGATATTTAGTAGCAATCTGAAGGTATTCACACATTGTGAACAAATACATACAGTACAGCGAGGAACGAGGATAGAGAGAAGAGAAAGAGTGCCAAGCCAGATGTAGGCTAATGTATGGAAAGACCTTGGCCCAGTAATGATGGAGTTCCCACCTACATGCCAGCGCGCGCCTCCCGGGGCACTTGACTGAGCCAGTTACAGTCTCAACTACCATTCACTCACTTCTGCCCAACACCAAACAGCTGCAAATGTTAGTGGAATCACCGCATGCTAGTCTCCTAAATGACCCTGGACGTTTACAATTCACAACGGACCACAAACAACGATACATCTTCCCCTCACGTACCGACACAACATGCGACTCGCGTACAGACCTGCTGGGATTATGGAAACGCGTCTGTACTCCGTCGACATGCAGCCATAAACGCATATCCGTTCGTTTTCTTTAACTTCTGTCTATAACAGCTGACAAAAGTTCAAATGTGTTTTGGCTCAGTCACGCATTAGTTGAGAACAGTAAAGAACAATGAAAGCAGTCTAAAGAAGCGCGTACTCACCCTGCCCGTGCGCGTGGAGCTGACAAGTACGCAGGCACAAGCCTCACACCAGGGGTGCCTGGCAAATTATCCGCGCTCTGTCTCTCTCTCTCTCTCTCTCTCGTCTCTCCCTCCCTCTTTTCTTTCTCTCCCTTACGTGCGTATTTCCCACTGATACCCCGTTATCTTCTCCTCCCTCACATCTCCACGCTTACCGTCCCTCTTTTTATCACAGCAAAACGAAAGACACCAAAAAGCATTGCAGACGTTCTGCGTATGAATATGTACTAGGGCTTGGGTTAGTAGTGCGCAATGGAAAACGTATTTTGCATTTTGGATGGATGGATGGAAACATCGTATAAAGCTCATGTTTGGCGTTTGCTTTTGACATTGTTGATTTTTCAAAACATTTAGGGCTTATAAATATCAGTTTGATAAGGTAACAGCGAGGTGGATATCAATGCTAATTTTCACTATGTTTTTGTATTTAGATTACCTTTGCAGTCATGTTTTTTTCCTCATTTTAAGTTAATCCTGGCTAATAATAAGCTAAAGCAACTCATTTCATAATTAAATGAAAAAAGTGGGTTCATTCAAACAATAAACAACAAATAGTTGCACCGACAGACAAGTAACATTGAATTTGAAATTAATTGCATTGAAAATATGTTCTACAGTGTTAAATTTGTATTATTAAAATCTCTAAACAAATACCATTTTTGTTCATACTGTGCACAATATTGCATAATAAAGTGTAGACCTGTGAAATTCTAACTATCACCCTCATGTAAAAGAGACAGAGAACATCAGTATATTAGTTTAGATGTGGAGGGAAAGACAGATTGGTCAATATTGTATTGTGAAACGACAGTCAGGCAAAGAGCAGCATAAATAACAGTAAATGAGTGAAGAAAAAGAAAACAGAGCGCTCATTTTGTCCTGTCATTAGTAATTAGTGCAATTTCCTCTAACAATGTGTCATATTTCAAAGAGAAGTCTTTGCAGCAGCATCCAAAATTTACAGTAAGCCACATGAGTAAAAAAAAGTGCAGCATCTTGAATTTTTGTTTTCTGAAACTCTAAACAAGATGCATGTATGGTTACTGGGTTCCTTTAAAGAAACATGCAAAAGTGTGTCTGGGAGAAACTAAGGTATTACTAAAGAGATTGCATGTGTATGAAAATGCAAAACAAATTTCTGAAAAACAGCATGAATAAACGCTTTTGTCATCGTCCATGTTCAGAATCAAGCCTCACCTGATCCTTTCTCAGTTTCTTTTCCCTGTTAGTCTCATTATATTTTATAGTGGCCTTAACCTCATGATAAAGTATTTTTAGGCATGATATCAATAGCACAGTACACTCTGACCTCAAGAAGTGAAGAAGAGAAAGAGAGAGTCGCAGAAAGACAACATTCTACATTATATTCAACAGCACACGACAAGCAAGCATTTCCGTGAACACTATTTTATATTTCAGATGCTGGAAATCTTCAGTTCAAGAAAGAAGGTGAGGTCAAGGAACTAAAAAGAAAGTCAGAGTGGGGCATTAAAAAAAAAAGAGGAGTGACGGAGATGAAGACAGTTACAGTAAGGAGGTTAGGGTAGTTTTTAATAGGCAGGGTATCTAAGGGTATCCTGTTATATCACTCAGGCCCATCGGGACAGCACTGATGGAGCGATGAGTGGAGAGAGAAAGTGTTGAGATTGAGAGATGGCGTCTCATCAGCACGAACACAGACCGGTGAGACGTGACCACACAGGTGAAGGATGGAGTGAACACACCAAGAAGTGCTCAGTTTAAGTCATCTATTTTATTTTCACATTTGAAAACACAAAACAACTCAATACAAAATTATGCAATGGTCTATCTATCTATCTATCTATCTATCTATCTATCTATCTATCTATCTATCTATCTATCTATCTATCTATCTATC